>JANHZU010009011.1:7315-17436 GCA_032468055.1 Acrochordus granulatus | reverse complement strand
GACAGGGAGGCCTGGCGTAATGTAGTCCATGGGGTCGCGAAGAGTCGGACACGACTGCGCGACTGAACAACAACAGTCCTCTCCCCGCTTCCTTCCCATGAGCCCCAGGAAGAAGTCTTCCCATTCCCCTAAGGCCCCCAAGCAGCATGGATCCCAACGCCCCCACAACTCCAAATTGTCCTGGGCCACAGCATCAGGAGCACAAAGCAGGCATCTTGGAGCATCTGGCTGCAGCTTGCACCACTTCTGGAGTCAGCCCAGTGACAGTCCCTAGTTTCCCTCTCCTGGGAACTGGTCAACACCCGCCCCCCTCTTGGAGCAAGTGCTGCCCCATGGACTGCAGGACTGGTAAGACATCCAGGACCCTTTTGAAACATAGATGGCAGTCTCGGCCCTGCCTCTTTCAAGCCCTGAGCACAGCAGTGCTCTCCTCTTCCCATTGCTCCTGGTGGCCTCCCAGAGGGCTGTCCCATTACTACCAAGGAGTCTGGCTTTGCAGAAAACACCACATCCTGCAGCAGGGCCAGCTGCCTTGTTCCTCAGAGGTCAAGGCAGCCCGGTCATAGCCAATACCAGCAGGAACCTTGCTTCCCTCTTCAACTGAGGGCATCTCGGCCTTCAGCTCTTTTCCACCCAACCTCCCCACAACGTGGATTCTTCTGGGGTCTCCAGCAGCAGCAGGGGAGCTCAAGCAAGGCACTTTTCATTGGCAATGCAGAAATGTATGCTGCCCCACCTGTCCCCTCTCTGCCCAGCACTGGGATATCTGGCAGCTGGGCAGGGCTAGATGGAAGCATATTGCATCAGAGGTCACCCTTCAGGAAATGGCAGAGGGGGCTGTCATGTTCAGCAGCTAAGGATATTGCTTCACAGCATTCCCAAATGAGGCCTGCTCCAGATCCAACTAGACAGAGCTTTCCTCAGTGGCCTGGCACTGGGTCAGCATTAAGACTGGTTGCTGAAAACCACCTCAACCCGTCCTCTTGAGCACATTGCTACCCAGGCCTTGTCTAGATAGCAATGGAATGGAGAGCACCATCATGTTGGGTGCAGTGGCTCCTACAACTGGTCACTTTATCTCCCTCCCAAGAAAGGTGAAGCCACAAGCTATCTGCATTGATACATTTGAAAGATCAAGTCCATGAGGCCCACTCAAAAGTCTACATAGCACATGGGAAAGTATCAAAACAGAGACTTCAAGGCAACACGACACACCATTCACACAACCAAGAGTTCAGTCAAGGTGGGACTGGCCAAACTAAGAATATTTCCAGAGGAAGGGAATGACAATCCTTTGGAGGCAAGTCCACCTTGCCCAAGTATGACCCAACCACCTAGAAGCTACCCCTCCCATGGTCAACGTATATCTATGCCCCAATGTATATCTATGCCCCAGACCCAATGAAGGGCGAGCAACAGTGCCATCTCCTGCCTTCATATGCTATGGCTGTCTCTAGGGGTCTTCAAAGTCTCTTCACTGTTCCATTTATTTTAAATTAAAATTATTCAGCATCTGAAAATAACTTGAAATTATACAGAACTTGATTGTGTGCAAATCAAAGGGGGGCTATTGAAAATTGAAGAAGCTTGAGACTTCCAAGCTCATCAGGGACAAGCTGCCCCTCACCTTGCAAAAGAGCTCAGCTCTGGCATGGGATAGCCATGGGAAGGCAGGACCACTGCCACAGATGGAGGGGTCAAGGGGGGCTTCCTTCATATCCACCAAGGGTGAACTGGATGGCATTCGTGGACCAATTCTAGCCCAGGATGGCAATGTGGAAGTGGCTGTTGACCACCCCTTCCATCTCAGGGGCCAACTGAACTGGTCTCAGGTTGGATAGGGAAGGGCTGCCCTTGTGTTGCCCGTTGCTCCAAGGCCAGCTGCATACTCCAGATGCTAAGAGGGCGCATGTAGGCCAGTGAGCGGAAGACCCTCCTCTCACAGTAGGCCTCAGGGGTCTGGAATGCCATCCCCAGCCGCTCCCAGACAGTCCGGTAACAGCCCTCAGCAGTGCGGAAGCCCTCTTGCACCAGGCCCTGTGCCAGACAAGAAAAAGCCCAGTCAGTCAGGTTGGCATCCTATCCACCCCCCATGCCCCCAATCCCTATCACCCACCTCCTGGATCATGGTGGCAGCCAGGGCATACACCACGCCGACCCACACCTCATCCGACTGCAGGCTGGAGGTATCTGGCAGCCCTGAGGGGCGCATGCCGTTCACGGCCCCCATGGACCCTCCTGAGAAGCCTAGCACATTCAGCTCAAAGATGGTCTTCAAGGCAGTGAGTACATGGCTGCGGGGGAACACCTGTGGGCCAGAGGAAAAGGCCTGGCCTGAGCCTCCCACCATCCCAGTGCCCCCCATGGCCAGTGGAGCCTTTCAACCCTGTTCTCACCTCGGACTGCCCCTCGCCCAACCCACATGCCCTCAGGAACCACTGCCCAGCCAGCTGGTCCGACATGACGCTGTCTGAAGAGGGGCCACGACCGCTATCATAGTTATAGTACTTCCCTGCAAGGGAGAAAAGCAGAGATGGACCCAAGGGGGCTCCTTCCGGGCCTGCTGGCCCACTCAGAAGAGCCACCCTGCCTGACCTGACCTACCGTTCCAGAGCAGCCTCTCAAAAGCTGCTGTCCCCTTGGCCAGGATGCCGGAGTATCTCTCCAGGGCTGGCCTGTCTCCCAAGGCCTCAGCCATTCGGCACATCATGCAAATGGCTGCCAGCCAGAGTCCGCCACAGTAGGCACTGGCAAAACAAAGCAGAGACAGTTGTCTGAAGCTTGAAGGGAGGGAAGACGGGCTTGTCAATGCTCCCAAAGGGGTGGCCCAAGAAGAGCTACTTCTCACACATCCCTCAGAACAGCAGCTGGGCACCAAGACCTTCCCCTCTTCCCTGGTGTCAGAAGGGTGGCAGACAGCAGAAACCTCGGCAGCTCTGACCCAGGAATCTGTTACCTGAGTCCATCTCAATACAGGAGAGCCCTGACCTTTTCCGACCTTATTCACCTCACAGAGCTGGCATTGATCAGTAGCAGAATCCCCAAGGCTGAGGAGGCTTTACTCTCCCCCCCCCCCCCGACACTACCTCAAGCATCGGGAGGGAGGAGGCCTCTTCCTAGTGCTAACTCCTTCAGGAGCATTTAGCCCTCCTGGCATGTCAGTGCAGAAGCCACAGAGGAAGTCTCGGATCAAGGCCAGGTTGTCGCTGTAGCAGCTCCTCTTCAGTTCTGCCAGTTCCGCAGAGCAGGGCCCGGCTGCTTCCTCCTCACTTCCTCCAGACAGGAGGGCAGTAGAATGCCCAGCCCATCAGCCGGAGCTGCATTTTCTCAATGGAAGCTCAACACCAGCAGGCCCACCTGGCAGGAGGGCTCAAAGGGAAAGGCTCATCTGCCAAGGGACCACCAGCCCCGCCCTCCAGGCAGGGAGGCCTGGGCCACAGAGCTTTTGGATGACGGTTTCATGGAATCAAAGGATCCCCCAGAAAGGCTGGGATGCAATAGGAACTGCTTGTGATATTTCCCAGGCTTTGGCGTTTCAAAGCCCCTCTGGAAAGACAACCCCCTCATGCCGCTCAGGAGAAAGAGGAAGCAAGAAAGGGAAAAATGAAGGGTCAGCAAGAAAATGAGTCCTATCTCACCCCAGGCTACCCCAAACAGCCCAGGTCCCCAGTAGCTTGCGTGGGAGGTCCTGACACCCAGCAGGAAGCGGCTTTCCAGGGCTGCTGTGGGGGAAGCCAGGACTGAACCATGCATGAAAGGGAGATCAGCCTTGACTCATTACACACAACTAAGTGAAGGAGAAGCAACCCCCGAGAGGACCGCTAGGTATCAGCCAAGGTCAGAAGCTTTGGTGCTCAGGAGGAGGAATTCTTGCAGGCACACACAGCCATTAAAGCAGCAAATCAGAAATGTCTCGTTTCCTTTCCTTCCAACAGCTGCCCATCCAAATGCCAGAGCAGAAGATGGGGGGAGACAACTCTCACCCTTCCCCACCTGGCTCCGGTGGCCACCCAGGCGTCGTACGTTTGGTCAGCAAAGCCCGAGTTCTCAATGAGACCGTCCCCATCCGTGTCGAACCTCAGTTCTGAGTCCACCACGGTCTGAGGGAGGCAAAAGAGGAGGGGTCCTTGGGGAGTCCATGGGCAAACCCCACCTCAGCTTGCCCGCCTCTTTCCCACCCTGCTCTGCACCTGGCAGATGGGCCACATGTCCTTCAAGAAGACCCTCTCCTGTGTGAGGAAATAGTCCCGGTACACCTGCAGCACGAACTTCAGGTTGAGGTCCTTCCAGGTGGCTGTGTCGTGGATCAGGTAGGCGTTGACTCGCTGCCAGGGCTCATCATCTAGCCAAAGAGAGCAGGGGAGGGTGTACTAAACCTAAGCCCAGCCACCTTCGCCCCCCAAAAGCTTGCAAGCAGCCCTGCCATGCCCCTTGGCTTCCATGGCAGCACCCCAAATCCCCCAAGGCAATGATCGCGCAGCCTCTGAGCTGACTTCCCTTCCCCATGGTGGCTTTTTCCATTTCCTGCTACCCACTCGGAACCACAGAATGGCAGAGCAGCTTACTTGAGTGGCTGCAGGGAAAGCTGTCTTGGGGGTGCATTCAGGCTTACTGGGGCCAACTTAGCACCACCCTGTCTTCTGGAGTGACAGCACCCAGACATGTTGACCTCTCTCCCATGGAGCTAGGCCCCAAGTCCAGGGCTAATGGAGGGCAGCTGCTAAGATACTTGCTAACAAGGGGCAGGCCCTCTGGAAACTTGCAATGTCCTTAGATCCCTGGCTGCAGGAGCAAGGTTTGACCTGCATCCAGACAAAAGATGCTTTACCTGGCTCTCCAATGTCATGTGGAACCACATTGCGCAGCTTTACTGGGGCCATCTGCCCACTCATGAGGTACTGCCGAGGGCGTGCATCCTCATTCAGCACAGCAGCAGCTGTAGCAGGACAGGACAGAGTCAGCAGCTACCCAAACACCCAGCCCTCTGCTTTGCTGCCTACTTAAGAGGACTGCCCCCTTGGAAGAAGGCAAGACATGTGGGGAAGGGCTTTCCCTCCCAACCATAAAGCCTCCCAGGACCAAGAGGAGGAATGCCCATCCCTCCAGCTCAGACTCCTGCAACGCTGGCCAAGGAATGTCACACCAACACTCAAAGCGGGGAAGGGGAACAGGGAAAGGCACCCACCCATGTCATACTGCAGGCTAAGCTCCAACTTTGGCCACAGCATGGCAAGTGCAAAGGAGGCATAGAAATGGACGTCATAGGTATTGTACATCCGATACTCCTGGCCTGGAAAGAAGCAGCCGCCGCCACAGCAGCAGGGCATCACTGACAGCACTGGTATGCCAGCACCTTCAGCTCCCTGCAGGAGAAAGTCCAGGATGCCAACCCAGGGCCCCAAAGCAGAGCCTTACAAGCACCCACCTTCCAGATAAGCAAACCTCCCGTACTCTTGCAAGACTGGCAGCAGCTGAGACAGGCCCTGGGAGTCATGCAGGGCGGCCCTGTCTTCAGGCAACAGTTCCAGCCACAGAGTGCCTCCATCAGCCAGGAAGTACAACTCATTGAAGAGGGCCGACTTGTACCAACAGGGCAGGTCACTGCAATAGGCACAAAGAGGCTCCTCAGCAGGACCTCAGGGGAGCTGGGCATCTCCTGAGAGGAAGGTTCTGTCTATCCAGAGAGCCAAAGGGCCAGGATCTCCAGCAGGCACACAGACGTGGCCTGATACCCAAAGGAAAAAGAGGGCACAGCCACTAGCTCAGTAGAAGCAAAGCAGGATCGGTGGGGGAATCAGCTCCCGCCAATGCTCACAGAGCCTGGACAAAAGGAGAGGGAAAAATCCAGCCTGGAAGGAGCTCAGTCTGAAGGTTTCCTCCTACGTTTTGGAAGCCTCTGTGGGGGTTCAGCTGCAGGACATTTACCTGTTCCCCAAGATGGGCTCCTGCCAGGCCTCAATCCTCTCCTCCCAGACCTTGTAGTGGCTGAGCAGATGATGGGAAAGTGCTGGACAGGCGTCCCCATCACTGCCAAAGAAGCGAGTGTACCACCTGTGAGCAAAGAGGAAGATGCGACCCTCAACCAGGCAAGGCACTTGTCAGGAAGCAAAAGACATCACAGCACAGAGGCAGCTTCCCCGACAACACAAAGGAACCCCCAGGCAGAGCCACTCCACGCCCCCCCAGAAGTCTGGCCCTGACCAGAAATTGGGGCTGCCTCTGACTACAGAGGCCCAGAACCTCTTTTTTGGAGGACTCAGTAGGCTGCCATGCCCATGCAACTGCCAATTTGGGGGCTGGGTTCCATCTGCTACTGAACTCCCAAGTGCCCAACCCCACCTGAATGACACTGAAGTGACAGCAGTGACAGCCCAAAGGGAAGGGCTCTCTGTAGACACCAGATGGAACTAACCACATTGCCCCTTTGGGTAGGGAGGACTGCTTCATGCTCCAGCCCCTGCCCCCGTGAGTGCACTTCCTGGCCACACAGACCTGGAGACTGCTGGCTTCTGTTTCACAGAGCAGAAGAGGCCAGTCTTGGCAGAGCCACCCTCCTGAGAGGAAAAAGCCAAGTAGGCCCACCCCCAAAGCATAGAGACACCCTTGGAGCAACCCTTCCTGGGAAGCACCCACCCACCGGTGATGCTCCTTCTCCCCCGATCCAAAGCGAATGCGAGGCATGTCCCAAGCCAGGCCCAACTCCAGCACCCCGTGACTGTAGCCAGCCACCACACACGTGGCACAAACTGCTGCTGCACATGCCTCTCCCTTCTCTGTGGGGGGACTCTGACCTGCAAAAGAGAGCCCTGCATGTCAGGGAACCAGTGCTTGCCTTTCTCTACCCACCTTACAGCCCAGGCAAGACTCACCTTGAGGAGATGCCAGCCGGCCATCCGCAACAAGATCCTGCCAAACCTCCTGTCCTGTGCCAGCAGGATTGAAGGCTGTGAGATGGGTAACAGTGACACCTACCTGGAGGGGCCAAGAAAGAAGCTAACAATCCACTCCAGCCACAGCTGGCAGAGGCCAGGCAGGATAGGCCAGGCCCCTCCCTCCCTCCATGGCCTTGTCTGGGCAGAAAAGAGGTCGACAGAGCCAGAGGGTGAGCAACTGAAACACAGTAGGGGTCTTGGAGTGCCAGGGCAGCCACAAGCAACAAGAGGGCAGCTCCAGAACACGCTGATGGGGAGGCTATTGGCTAGTGAACCTAGAACTCAGAGGCACTTGCACCAGAGTGGGGGAATTGACCCACCAGCCTTTCCTTGAAACCAAAGGCACCCACCATCCCTCAGGGCCTTGCAGGCAGAGAAGTAGCAAAGAAGCAAGGACCAGCAAAACTACAACTTTAAGAAACCTCCCTGCAAGAAAGCCCCAAAGGGCCCCTTGGGCATGGAAGCTTGGTAGGTCTGAGAATGTCCCAACTCCATCCAGGTACACTTCAGGCTGCTGCTCAATTAAGAGGTCATTCAGCCTGCCTGCCTAGACTGTTCTTAAGTCTTGCAGAGTCTGCTCTGGCCTGAGCTGCCTGAGATCTCCAAGGTGCCTACCTTCTCGTGGGCAGAGATGGCCAGGGTGTAGGGGTTCACAGGAGTCATGTGGTGCAGCATCACACCACGGACACAGCAGCCCTCTTTCTCCATGCTGAAGGGCTCATTCCAGTGGCCGCCTTTCTGGTCCTCTTTTGTGTCCATGCCATTTTGGAAGGTGAACGCAATGGAGACCTCCACCTCCTCCGGACTCTCATTCTCTACCTCCCAGACAAAGACTCCCACAGGGAGGCTTGAATCCTAAGCATACAACACAGGCAGCTCTGAGCACCTCAGAAGAGCCATGCAGGATCAGAACTTGGCCTAACTCCCCCTCGGCCCACTCTGGGGCTCCCTTCTGAGAACACTTGAGAGCTGATTCAGAAGCAAGGGCTCCCCTATCCTGAAGAAAACCTAAAGCTTTGGCTAGAAGCTGTCCAGCATTTTATCACCACTAAGGGAAGCCATGAGTTCCTCCTCTGGCACTGAATTCTGTAGATAAAGACTTCTTCCTTGTGGCTTCTACAAATTACATCCCATGTAATTTTTGTTTTTTGTGATTTTAAAGGTAGCCAGCCTTTTGAGAATAGAGTGAAGCACTCTTGTGCTTTCTGTTCCTCTAGCTTCTCTGGTACAGGCAGCTCAGAGACTAGTTCCTGAAATATGCTAGTCCTCAGACTGGATTAGAAAACCATATGCAGTATGCAAACAAGTCAACCATATCACAGCTTCCACCACAAAGCATGCTAAAAGAATGGCTGTGTTCCCCAAAAGACAGAGGGACCATCTGGATTGGATTCAACCTAGTAATGCTACAGAGATGGCATTAGTCATGCTGGTGGATGACCTCTGGTGCATTTATCCTGGCCCTCCTGAGTCTGTCCAAGCTTGTTGATACCATCAGCCATACTATCCTCCTGGACTGACTCTGGGAGGTGGGAGTGGGAGGCACTATGTTGAAAGCTTCTTCTTCTATGGCTGATACCAGTTGGTGTTGGGGGGGATGGAAAGGTCTAACCCTAGGCCCTTTTTATGTGGAGTGCCTCAGGACTTGGGTCTCCCTCCTCTCCTATCTCATCCCTATATGAATCCTTGGTGAGGTCATTTAACACTATGAGGTTCTGTAGTCCTTCTGGGGAGTAATATTTCTTCTACCCTGCCAATACTGCTCTTTATGACTTCAGAAGGACTATCATGCTGACCACTTCTCTGCTGCTCTAGGTTAGCTCTTGATTTCAAAGAATTGGGAAGAGAGCCAAGGAAGGGGCAGTTTTGTGGTGAGCCTGGAGAAGCAAAATCTCTCCTTGCAGCAGAAGCTTTTATATCCTGCTTCACTCTATGCTCAAAAGGCCGGCTACCTTTAAAATCACAACCTCAAGTCAGACATTTTACATTTATCTCTCAGAAAAATCTTGATTACAGACAAGTTAATTATAGCTTGCACAGCCCAAGGCAGGATCTTTGAGCACCAGCTCCACGGAAGAAATTATTGGCTGGCGCAATTAACTCTAGCAGCAGCAGCAGCAACATGGTTGGGAAGCCCAGCCAAAGATGCAGTTGGAAAGGGCAACGGAACAGGGGCCCTTTTCCGTGGGGAGGCTGACCAGGAGCTGCTCAGGGCACGAGTGCCAAGGCAAGAGCCAGATAGGGCCGGCCTTCCCACCCCTCAACTCGGGATTCAGGAGGTGGTTCATATGCGTGGCCTGCACTGCTCCGGGGCTCACCTGGTAGTCATGTGGGATGATGGGTGAGATCTGCCGGCAGGTCAGCACCACGCCCTGCCCGGGCAGCTGGTAGACGGTCCAGGCACGTGGGTAGAGAGCATGGTAGAAGGCGAAGTGGCCGCAAAAGCCCCAGTTCCAGCCCTGCAGCCGGCTGGGCCGCTCAGGCGAAAGCACCTGCTGGTAGACCGTCCGACCCTTCCGCCGAAGGCAGACCGTGAACTGGCGGGCAGGGAGAGGCGTAAGAGGGGCGCCCACGGAGAGCAGCCGCGCGGGGCCCCCCGGGAGCGCCTCCCTCTCGACCCACCTGGTCCGCCGCTACTGCCCGGTGCTGGTAGACACCCGGCGAGAGCTGCCACCGGCAGAAGTCCCCGCGCCAGCCCCGCGTGACGGTGCCTCCGCCTAGGCCGCCAAGAGGACACCCTGCAGAGAAGCAGGAAACGGGACAAGGGAGCGGTCAGTGAGGGCCCGGCCCCCTCCCCTCCCCTCTCCCTCCCCCCGGGTGGCCCTCACCGTAGATGGGGCGCAGCGGCTGCGGGCGCAGCAGGTCGATGAAGGGCAGCCGCTTCTCCACGCGCGTCTTCCGGTACCACCACCCCAGGTACCTGCGGAGGGGGCAGTGTCAGCGGGGGGGACGGGGGAGGGAGGCGGCCCGCCCGGCCCGGCCCTCACCTGAAGGCCAGCCCCAGGTGCCGCAGGGCGTGCGCGGGGGACACGTCGGCGGCCTGCAGGGGCTTCCTGCGCTCGGCGAAGCGGTGCGCCAGGCACAGCCGCCACCCGATCCGCGGCACACCGCGCCCCTCCGCCCGGCCCTCGTAGCGGCTCATCAGCTCCGGCCCGGCCGCATCCCCGTCCTCGTCTCCGCGCGCGCTCC
>JANHZU010009010.1:0-14225 GCA_032468055.1 Acrochordus granulatus | reverse complement strand
TCTCCTCTCCTCTCCTCTCCTCTCCTCTCCTCTCCTCCCCTTCCTTCCCCTTCCCTTCCCTTCCCTTCCCTCCCCTCGCCTTGCCAGCTCTTCTGTTGCAGCGCATGTGAAAAGCCTCTCCAGCCACGGTTGGGTCTTTGTTGGCTAACCGTCAAATGTACTTCAGGCAGAATGAAATTGGCCCTGCAGACTGTTGCTACGGAACTGCTGCCTGCGGTTGTTGCTGTGTGCGGGGAGAGGCTGAGGGTGCTTTCCAAGCTGGAAAGTGGCTTGAGGAGTGGGGCTTTGGGGAGCATTTTCCTCCCCCCCCACGAGCAAATCAGTTCCTTCCAAAAAGTCTGGGTTCCGGCTCTCGTGGGTGCTCTGTGGCCGTGAGCACCGCTTGCGCCGTTCTAATACGGCAGATCCCATTTTTGCTGCGTTCAGCTCTCCTTCGCGTGTAGCCGTCTTGTTCCTATACCCCCGGCCGGCACGACAATCTACCCGGCGATGATGGGAAATGTAGTCCCATACGTCCGAAAGGCACCGCGGTGGGGTTGGCAGAGGACCTTTGCTGTAACGCAGAGCTGCCCGAGCGTTGAGGAAACTTAACGTGTTTGGAAAGAGGTACTTTAACAAAGGTCACTGGGAACTTTCAAAAGAATAATTGGGATATTGATTTGTACAGCGGCTTAGATCAGCTGCAAGGTAGCTGTGGCTTGAGGGCGGCGGGGGGGAGAAAAATCTATCCATGAGGCGTAACGAGGAACCTGGTTATTGCGAACTAATGGTACAGCTCGAGCACAATCCCAGACAACTCCCACGCTGTGGTGAGAACCTGTGTTGCACCCCGGAGCTACCTTTTATGAAAATCAGTGTTATGAAATGTGTTCTTGTCTAGGACAAATTGTGAACTTAACAGGCTGGACACTTTGGCTTTTGACGTGTGAAAGCTTCTCAGCAAAGATTGCCATCTCTGGGCTGGGCTTCGAGGGGGAACTTTCCGGGTCATTTCAGACTCTACCTGAGTCTGGTTGAGCTGGAGATGAACTTCTGCACATCCTTCGTTCCCTTGGATTTCTCCCATCCGTCTGTTGCTTTTCACTTCCTTCCTTCCACAGAATACTTGATTCCTCGGTCTCACTCTCACTCATCCTTAGCGGTGACCAGGAAGCACGAAACCCGTCGTCGGCTGGGTTCACGGAACACATTGGCTGTCGAATGAGGACATTTTCTGTGTATCCACAAGACCTAAAATTCGTAAACTAACCAAACTGGTTTGCTTTGGCACAGCAGACCAACCTATTAAAAAAACGCAGTGCTGAAACTCACTAAGCGCAGCAACGTTTCGTATTTTTCCTTGATCGGGTTGAAGGTGCGGTTTAAACATTGCTGGGCAGTCTGTGAGTACCAACAGGTACGGATCATTGTTTCTGCAGGGCAGCTCTTCTCGTTAAAGACATCAGAGGCGAAGAATGCGGTGGCCGGGCTCACCAAGGGCATCCAGGTATCCTGAGCCGTTAAAACGGGAAATAGGGAAAGAGGGTTTCTGCAAAGATCGCTTCCAGCATGAAAAGGTTGACTGTGGTCCAAAGGGAAGAGAATGCGAAGTGATGCACAATGGAGCATACGGTCCTAAGTTATTGAACGCGTTGGTGGGATCTAGGTCACGCTGGAAGACGGCAGAGCAGATGCAGTGCTGATGGAGCGGCGGAAAGCGTCTGCAACCCGTGTGAAATTTCCAGGCAACTCCTGGAAATCATTAGCAAAAGATGGGTAACATATCCTTGTTTAGTTTGGGGTGACTCATCACATGTCCTTTATCACCATCTTGGAGCAAAACATCCAGAGATACAGACAGTAACAAGGAATAAAAATAGTCAAGACTAAAACCGAAGACCCGTTGTATACAGTAGTTCATCCTGATCCTAATAAATATGGAAATTTCTGATGGGTCCTCACTGCAGAATAATAACATTCTGCCACTGTATTTATTGCTCAAGGGACTCATTAGGGTGCCTTAGTCAGTTTTTTTTCCACGGAGGCTGTATTAATCTTGCTGGAATTTAAGAATAAAACTTATAGCATTTGAGGAAGTCCATTCAAAATACAGATACCACAAGGAATCCCAGGATTGTGTTTTATTCATGCAGGCTACATGTCTTTATTCACGCAGGCTTCATGACTTTAATCATACAGGCTACATGTCTTTATTCATACAGGCTTCATGACTTTAATCATACAGGCTACATGTCTTTATTAATACAGGCTTCATGACTTTAATCATACAGGCTACATGTCTTATTCATACAGGCTTCATGACTTTAATCATACAGGCTACATGTCTTTAATCATACAGGCTTCATGTCTTTAATCATACAGGCCAAATGTCTTTATTCATACAGGCCAAATGTCTTTATTCATACAGGCTACATGTCTTTAATCATGCAGGCTACATGTCTTTAATCATATAGGCTACATGTCTTTATTCATACAGGCTACATGTCTTTAATCATATAGGCTACATGTCTTTATTCATACAGGTTACATGTCTTTAATCATGCAGGCCAAATGTCTTTATTCATGCAGGCTACAGTCTTGAAATCCGGACATCATGCCCCTTCCTTTGTCCTTATACTCAACAGGATCAAAGTGGCATCATCGTGAGTTTCTTTCTCATACTTTCCCGTTTTCCGAGCTAAGCTCCTATTTCAGGAATGGTTGCTGCATGTTTTCTTCACAGTATCTCGGTGCACTCTTCTACGCTGGGGAAGAAAATACGTGCAATCAACCTTGGAAATTTCCCAAGAGGAAGGCATTAAAATGGGCTCTGCTCAGAAATATTTAGATGTAATAAGTGACCTGCATATCTGCAGCAAGCGTCTCTTGGAATTCTTAAGGATCAATAAATTCTTACAAATTGTCCTGAAGTTATTTTCAATTTCTGCATCCTCAGTTTTGCGGGTGGATAACCTTAGCTTTTCCCAGATCGAAAGTTTAGGAAAAAATGCCCCACAAGACAACAATTGTCTTCTAGGGTTTCGCTTCAAGCAAAGCCATACTATGAACTATTGGTGTTTTGCTTTGAGTTTCTTGTGCAAAACTAGCCTATCTTTTATTTATTTGGTTTTGCATTATGTTTATTCATCCACTCAAAGCTTCTGACTGTGACAACTTGATATTGTATGTAGAATGTGACTATTCTTAAGGATCAATAAAGACTTTATTGAGTATCTTGGCTGCTATGTATATTTATTATGTATATTTATTTTAGATTTTTCATGTTGTTATTGTTTGAAATGTTTTACTCTTTGATGGTGATAGATGTTTTTTTATTGTTAGCTGCCCATAGTCATTGATTGAGAGGGGCAGCTATAGAAATTGAATGAATGAATGAATGAATGAATGAAATAAAACTTCCTTCAGGGTGTAAGATCATTTGGGCCTTTCATTTGTTTCCTTATGGGATATATGAATCGGTACTAAAGAAAAGGTTTGGCATTTCCAGGGGCCTACTGTTTCTGCCCAAAGTTCTGGCAGGTGTTTTTGCATTTGCAAACATTTTTGCATTTGACACCTTGTCAAAATTCACTCCTGTTCTTGAAGATATTGGTTCTTCAGGTGCTAAATAAGGGATCAATAAAAAAGGCAGATCTGAGAGTTATGTAAAGACATCACTGTGGGTCAAAGCCAGCATTAGTCACAACAGATCCGCTCGCCACTGTTGGGGGAAGGGAAATATTTGGTGTGAAAGATGGAGTGATATTTGGAGATTAATCTGCAGAGAGCTTACATTTTATACTGTATTTGATATCTATAAAACCACCCGGCGTTGGATATGTATTGTAAGGCAAGAAAACTGTGTTTGTATTCCTAGTTTCAGTAGAAGAGGACAGAAAGATGATTATTTCTGTGACTTCATTAGTTCTGAACAATTAATTGCAAGAACATGCATAGACCACAGTCATTGATTGGTTCGCACCGCATGATAAATTTGGTTTAACGTGTTGTGAGAATTCAATCATTGTCCAAGTATATGAAGGAAACCTGGGCACAGTTTGAAGCCTCCGTATTATGTACTTGTTATAACATAACACATTATGTGAACATTATAATCACATCTTGCTAAACCAAGGTTGAGGCTACTAGACTGTGTGAACTACTGTTACAATGAAAGAAAAGTTGTTGTTTTTTTCTGTAACACTTTATACAGACATAACTCCTTTTAGGGGGTAAAAAAGGAAGTAGCTAAAACTGTATTTGCTTTCAGCTTTAGAAAAGCAGCAGGTTGGAAATAATTGCAGGCGAGTCTTCAACACATTTCTTCACTGTTTGGTGGCGACAAAACAGGCAGCGTTGCATTTCAAATGCAATAGAGCTTCCCTTCGGTTAAAATAGTTGTTAGCCGCCGAGAGTCTTCGGATTTCGGCGGCATATAAATTTAATAAATAAATAAATAAAATTACTTTTGAAAAAACTTCCATGAATTATGAAAGTGAGCTCTGCATTTGTAAAAAAAGGACTGAAAAATCTTTCTGCTTAAATATCGGATTGAGTAGAAAGGCAGAATTTGCACATCGTGGTTTGTTCGTTTTCGGTTTAGTATGTGTATCGCAGGTTGGTTGGCAAGCCGTGGTTGCTTTGGTGCGGTATATGAACCCAGCTACTCTGGATTGCTCCACAAATGATAGGTAAAACCAGGGACTAGATGCACAGATGATTGATCAGAGGCTCCCAGACCAAAAAATGCCCCTGAAAGCATGGGGGGATACTATGTTAGAGATTAAGATAATGTTTCTGTTCAACTAGGCTCAACTTCTGTTGACTATATGGACATGTCTGCGGTGCTGTTTTGGCAACAGAAGAAGTAGAAGAAGTAACCTTCTTTTGACTTCCTAGTCTTTTCTTCAGTGTCAGATTTCCTATAGTCGCTTAACCTTTGAAGATCCACCAAGAGGAGGTAGATATTGCCACCTTAATGTAACTGTAGTTCAGATGAATCAAGCATTTCATTTTATCCTTGTCTGTCCTGCCCTTTGCATCTTTTAAAAGCCACGTGTGGCCTTCGGCCCCCTCCCGAGCGGTGCAACACAACTAATACGATGCTAAGATCAGTCATGGATGGTTTATCCCTATGCTGAAGGGCTGGAGCCCCCGCAGGGAGAAACTAAAAAATCCTTTGCCTTCACGTCCTCAGTTTACAGCTGGCAGTGAGCTGTTGATAACTCAAATGAGATCTTGTCTGAAGATCAAGGCTTTTAATGCTGCAGGTCGGAAAGGTTTGGCTTCTCATCTGTTGTCAGAACATTTCACTCAGTTGGGTTGCTCCCTGTATGAGGTGCTGTTGTCTTACTTGGCTATAAATAGCTGTGTGAGCTTCTGCAGTTAGTCAGGGAGGTCAAGAAGCTATTTCCAGCTAGAAGACTTCTGTTCTAAGGAGCTTCCTCATTTAGTGCAATGGAGGAAGAAGCCCTTATCTGCATCGGCCCCTTGGGTAAAAGTGAGATCTGCATTTGTAAAAAAGGACTGAAAAGTCTTTCTGCTTAAATATCGGACTGAGTCGAAAGGCAGAATTTGCACATCGTGGTTCGTTCGTTTTTGGCTTAGTATGTGTACCGCAGGTTGGTTGGCAAGCCATGGTTCGGTTCGGTGCGGTGTATGAATTCTCTTCTTTGAAATCGGCGCCAAGGACCCACCAGGGTACTATGAGTATTCATGCACACTGATCTGTATGGGGGAAGGTGTGGAGTCTTTGATCCAACAACGCGATCCAACAACTGCATCGATTCACTCAACAACTGTGGGAAAATGTGATAAAATCAGGCACAACTCATTGAACAACCACCAATGGAAATTCTGGTTGTAAGTCAAGGACTCCCTGCAATATTATTTCCATAGTCATTGTCTTAAAAATACCATGATTCCAATGCATCTTGATAGCATATTTTGAGAGAATTGCAGGCTGCTAGCCTCTTAAAATAAAAGCAAAACTACGTAATTTCTTTTCTCAAACAGATTAGCCACTTGTTAGGGTCCTTTCTTTCTCCATGATTAGTGCAGAAGAACGGATAGGCAAAGGCGAGGTGGAGAAATATTTTCTTTCTCCATCAACCTGCTTGCTTAACTGGATGGGATTTCACATCTGTTTGGCACCATTGCTAATATCTGGGTATTTGTTGTGGGTTGTTAGTAAATGCAAGATTTCTTAACGTACTGAGTAGCAATGATAGGATGTATTTTTTTTTAAAAAAGCTCTTCATATGGAAAGCAAAAGTCTATCAAATCAAAATGCTGCTCTTATTAATTATTGGGTTCCTTTTTTAAAATAAACACATCTAGTTTCTACACATTGCTATGATTTATTCAGAATCAGTTTTAACTTGGAGGGTTTATCAAGTAATAAATATATAATCTTGGGAAAAGATGGATTTCCACCACCACCACCCCGCCCCGGTGGCTTTGAACAATTACCATTTCACCAAGGCACACATGCTTCTTTTTAAGCAAAGGCACACCTGATTTTTTTATTACGATTATCATCAGCATCCTCAAGAAAATCTCCCTGCTTCTTTTCCCTTGCAGCCTTGCATCTCAAAGCTCTCCTCCCAAGGAATGGCGGACAGCTTGTGAAAGACGTTTAAACGAACATGGCAAAATTGCACGCGCCTGCCTTTGGTTGCACAAATGAGTGTTGTGTCTAGAAGAAGATGCACCAACCTTTGCGGGGGGGTAGCACATGGCTTTGGAGTGGAGACGGAGAAAGAGGAGGAGGGGCCATCTTTTTTGACTGATGCTGAGATCCGAAGAGCTTCATCTTTATAAGAAGAGATGCTAACTCAGAACTCAGTTTTCCCAACGTGGTCAACTGAGGGTGATCTGACAGCTACTTGACTGTGAGGAGGAGGAGGAGGAGGAGGCACAGATCAGTCTTTTGCTTTTTGTGTGAAGAGAGAGACGTAGAGACTGCCTGGAATTAAAATGCCAGCTAAAGGCAAATACTTCTTTAATGAAAGTGAAGCTTGCAAGTTAACAGATCCTTTATATGAGAAGCACCTTTATGCAAGTCAACAACATCCCCTGCTCTTCTTCCTGCTCTTCATTGTGGTTGCATATTGCTCAACACTTATCGTAGTCCTCATCTGTCATGATGTGAGTATGTGCCACTATTTTTAGTTTTTGTACTCCGAATATGACTGGAGGCTCTAATTTCAGGTGTCTGTTAATGCAAACCTGACCATCATTTTTAAATGCAGGGTGGGGTTCCTTCCTTATCTCCAGCAAGTTAGGAAAAAGCTGGTTAAAAAAAAATACAAAAGCTGATGGAAACAGTTTAGAGAAATGCATGATATTATAGGGAAGTTTATGCAAAATTGCAAGTAAGAATGTTTAGAGAAATGTAAACGTATTTGAGCATGAACTTTAACAAACTTCTCTCAAGTTCAAAGAAAGTTTTGGAAGCTTTCTTCTACAATTCATATCTGAATATTCGTATTCATACAAGTTGCTGTGAATATTCATATTCACAGCAACTTGTATTTCTAGAGAAGTTGCAGTGAATGTAGGATCTGTTAGATGCTTTACCAAGTGCTCTTTAGTTTAAAGGAATCCTAGAATTTAATCTTAAATGTCATAGGAACGCCTTAATCAAGTCAGATTATGATTGCTCCCAACAAGACTTTAGATCTGATCATTTTTTTGAAATTCTGCTCTTATGTTGTATCAGCATTGAGGGTGAAGGCGGTTTTTATGCATAAAGATCTCAACTTGTAAGAACAAACTATTAAAATGTTCCAGCCCAGCCAGATGTTAAAAAGAAGAAATAAGTTTGATAACATTTTTTTGTGGCTGCTTGTGTTTGTGTCTAAAAGGTAATGACCAGGAATCAGGGATGTGCCAAACTTACAATTCTGGAGATGGGACATAAATTATGAATTATTTTTCCCCCAGGAAACTTTGTCTAGAAATTCAACAGCTGTTTCCAGAACAAAAACAAAACAAAAACTCATCTTTTCTATTTCTCCAGTTGAAAGGATTGAATAGCAGATGGTGGGAAAGACCTTCCTGAGGGATTTAGACTTAGCATGGTCTAGTGGTTAAGGCAACAGGCTAGAAAGTGGAAGACGATAAGTTCTCGTCCTGCCTTAGCCATGGAAGCTGGCTGCGTGACCATGGGCCCGTCACACTTTCTCAGCCCAACTCACAGGGTTGCAATTGTGGGGAAAATCGGAGGAGGAAGGTGTGTTAAATGTGTTTGAATTGTCTATAAAATAATAAAGAGAGGATGCAAATAAATAAATAAATACGTTCGCTGCCTGGAGTTATTTGTAAAAATAACAAAAGTGGCATATACACAAACAAATTTAGAGACCAGTTGCATAGACCTGACTGGACCAAGCCAAGTTTCTTATGTTCCGTTATGCGCTGGCTACGAGGTGGTGGTGGTTGAAAAGCACAGATGCAGCAAGTTCATAGCATGAGCTTAAAACAGGAGCGCAAGTAATGGGCTAACCAACCTTGCTTTACTTTTAACAGGGCGCCAATAAACACCTGGCTTTTGTTGTCACTGTGAGCATTGCTCTCGTCATCTTCATCCTCATGTATGTTTTAATTTATATTGAGTATTACTTTTGGTGCCAGCTAAAGTTCTTTGCGGTTGTGATCTGGATCAGCTTGCTGGCCATAGGATACGTGTCCATTTTCGACCAGGGAGACTCTACACCTGATGGATGGGAACAGGTATTTCTATCGGGTAGTCAGGACACCGTCCTTGCGCCAGAAAGGGGCTGCCCATGCACCCTCCCCCCAAAAATACCTCTGTTGTGATCCTCATCCAGTACACCCCGAAAACATTGCCAAAATGAGGCAAGAACCCCCCCCTTTGATGATGCAGTTTTTCCTTCTTCTTTTCAGTGTAAATCTGTTGAATCTTAAAACTGTGAACATGGGGCCAGTGAGGCATTTCTTATGCCTCTTCACTCCCTTGCCAGACCCTTTGGCGGTTCTCATTCTTATGGCAATGAGGTAACCTAGTTATTGTCCTCTCTGAATACCCTAGACCAGGCATGTCCAACTTTGGCAACTTTAAGATGTGTGGACTTCCAACTCCCAGAATTCCTCAACCAGCAAGCTTGGTCTAAGTGGCTGAGGAATTCTGGGAGATGAAGTCCATACATCTTAAAGTCGCCAAGGTTGGACATGCCTGGTCTAGACTATCATTCCTTGGAGTAAAAGAAAGAAGTTGACGATGTTACTCAAAAATGGGGGGGGGAATCTTAGAAGGGAAAAAGCTGATCTTTCTCCTGATTCCTGCCATTCAAGACTCTTCTCTGTTGACCTTCTCCTTGTTCTTCCAGGTCCCATTTTTTCTGTTCATCATCTTCACAACATACACCATGTTGCCCTTGGCCATGAGAGATGCTGTCATTGTCAGCTCTGTTTCTGCCCTCTCTCATATTATAGTCCTCAGCATTGCAGCAACAGGCCACAAGGAGAATCAACATACCTTACTTTTTCAGGTAAGGCAACTTGGAGAAACTGAGACCCAAGACTACCTGTGTGTTCCCTGGAACATTTGTGGGAGGCTCCTTTGATCACAATGACCAAAAATCACGCTCGATGTCCTGCCCCTTTGAGGCAGCAAACACAAGAAAGCTGAAGTGTAACTCACAAAATTTGCAAGCAAAAGTTTGAAAAGTTTCTTAAAAAAGCAACTGGACTTTAATGACAAGATGTTATTGGAGATGTTTCACCTTCTATCCGGAAGACTTTCTCAATCCATTCCGGATAGCCTTCTGGATAGAAGGTGAAACATCTCCAATAACATCTTGTCATTAAAGTCCTGTTGCTTTTGGCAATTTTTGCTGCAGATCATGTGAGAATATGAATAACGAGAACATCCGTAGACATAAAGGGTAAGTCCTTGAAGAGGTTTCAGATAGGTTTAAAAAGCAGATTTAGAAGAAGTTGGTCCTCTCAATGTGTATTATAGTTCACTCAGCGAGCATCATTTCACAAGCAGTGTTCCTTTCTGGGGAAGGAAAAGAAATGGAACCGTTCTTCTTTCATAAGATATGGTATCATAAATTGTATAAGCATTTTATTAGGAATGTTTTCTTCTTTAAAATTAGCTAGCCTGTTGGGCCGAAAGCCTGTTGATATGTTTTATTGACTGCTTATTCAGATTTCAGATAATTATTAACAGATTCAAACATGTTTAACTTTTATATATGGATGCATGCATAATATGACTGTATGTATGTGTGTAATTATACATTTTTCAGTTCTTTGTTGTATTCCAAATTCACCATTGGATTTTATTGCTTTCTTTGCTAAGCCTGGTAGCGTTCTTCCTCCTTTTTTCTCGAGAAGAAATTATGAAGCAACAACCATGGGTCCAGACTAGACCACAAAAAATATAGTCATAGGAAGTTTAAGGTTTTGGTTGTTGAGTTGCCATGACTAATTTAAGGGGAAATGAGTTAATAAGGATTTTGAATTCATCTGGAGTTTGGATTCACATCAAAACAATATACTAGGTGTTGGATGAACTACACAGTTCTTCCCAGATATTTTTCACAAGGTTGTGCTAAATTCCAGAAGGAATATTTGATTTTTCATGAAAGAGGTGGTTATATTCCTAAGGTACATGAAGAGGGATAAAGGAAAACACTCTAGTTTTTGTAAAAAATTATGACCTGCTGATATTTTTCTGCAGTTGTTTGGCAATCTCTGGTTGTCCAGACAATCACTTTTGACAATCACTTGAGACAACTCAACAACCAAAACCTTAAACTTCCTATCTGATAAACAACTCAGCAAAACCTTTTTGGATCCACACAATTGAGGTGTGTGTCATGTCTTAGAGATGATTTCCTTCCCCCAGATGAATATTTTGGACATGATTGAGGCAACTCTTGTTAACACTTTGCTCCCTTGGCAAATATACTGACTTTTGAGGGCTGATGAATTTTCATGCCATCTTCTCATTTTTGAAGAAAATTACTTTTTTTTTTCACTTACTTTCAGTCAAGAAATGGGTTTTGGTTTAATTCCTAGCCAGAAAGCAAAGCCCAAGGTGGATTCCCTTTCCTACGTCAAACAATAATTTCAGCATGAATTAAGATATTTAGAGAGCAGACAGTGTGAAATTCCAGCAGGATGGAAGTCATGAAATCAAAAAAAAAAAAAAATTCGGACAGCAAAGAAGCAGATTTAGTCGGACATCTTGAACTGACTCTCCTAAAACTTTTTTTAAATTAAATACAGTGATTAAATACAGTATTTGTGCTTTGGGTTTACAAGCAGGTATTTAAAATGAGAGATTAAGATCATGGCTTATTCTGAATGTGATAATTATGGCTGGCAAAAGAAGAAACTACAATTACATAATGATTTGTGTGTGTGCTACAGGTAAAAGGTGGAGAAATTGTGCTGTTTGCAAGGATGAGGAGGATAAATTTTGTATCACTGGGTTAAGTTGAAGTGTGATTTTGAAATCTGCTGTGTTTTTTCCACCTCTAATGAATGTCTGGCTCGTTTAGAAATGGTGGGAAGGATATACAGTTAATTTGTACCATATGTATTCCATTGCATGGAAAATTATGTGTCGGAAAGCAAACTAAATTCAGTTGCCTTAGACACTAAAGTTTGTTGAGTATGTTTTATGTTTTAGCCTGTTGTAGAAACCAACAATTTCTGGCTTACTAAATCACTATGTTGTAGCACAGCGTGTGAACTTTGTCACTGGGTGAAATTACCTGGATTAACAAACATAAGCCAACGTATCAGTCATGGCTTTGGAAGCAAACATCTCTTGAAGTTAATCTTCTGGTTTTGGACAAGTTTCAGAGTTGGGGGGACTGTGCTTTTTTCTCCAAAAACAAGATACAATTTCAAATGTTATATGCAAGTACAGTATTTGTAAACAGTTGTATTTTCCCCCCTCCAGCCTATTGTAGAGTCATTCAGGGATCCAGAGAGAAGTTGAGATCAAATAGAATAAAAGCAGGGGATTTAATTTAGTGCCTCTCCCAATCTTCCTACGGAATCCAGATCATTTAGGAAAGGCAGGTTCAAAGGGGAGAGCTTCAAATTTCTGAAGGTGATTCAAGATGGGCCAGCACATCTGTGCCAGGGAGAAAGGGCACAAAACCTAACAGTAACAATTCTTAAAACCACCATGCCTGGAATTGCAAGCTAATGAGGAGAGAAATGATTTCCTGATCTTATAAAAGGCCAGTTAAGTGCTGGCAAAACTGAGAATTAACTAGTTGGCAGGGTTTTTTTCAGCTAGATTGGCTGTCAGGCTCTCCTAAAACTGGATATGGTCAATGTATTCAATTATGGCCAACATCGACAGGCAGCAGCTTGGACCATTGGTGTGCAAAGAGCGATGGCCCTTTCCCATGTCACCCTAAGTTCATTTTGAGGCTGTTTCATTCAAAAACAAGGGGGTGCTCTTTTGGAGATCAGCTGGGTGCTCTTCTTAAGAAGACTAGCTATTCATCCATATGCAACTCTTATGCCCCCAAGTAATTGCATTCCTGTGTTTGGTCTCTCCTCAAATTGGACATTTGTCATCTCCTATTTCCTTCTCGGTCAATTCTCCCTTTAAGGAAGTTCATGAAAGGAAAGGAAAAAAACAACCCCCTTGAGTTATTAAAACAGGTAATTCCCTTTTCCATCTTAACAAATTGTACATATTGGATCTTTATCAGAAAGTGCACCCCTTAATGAGTTCATTTCCTCAGGGTAGGATGCTCTCTCAGTTTGCTAATATTGATTATTTGATCATACCTTATTCAAAGCAATGATTCTGTCTTCTGACACTTCACTGGAACACAGATACCTTGCTTATACATTCATAATTTTTTCCTCTCAATTACCTTCAACTGAGCAAACAGTTCATTTTTTTAGCATTTATTTTAAGTAGATATTTTAAAGGGTAGATTCAAGCAGAAAAGAGGTCAGAAGAGCAAACAGGAAAGAGCGTTACACGTGATATAAGATTAAACAAAGCATTTGTAATGGCATTAGATTGTATGTATTGCATATTAAGTGATCTTACATCATTTTAAGACCTCAGAAAGTTATTAAAAAATTAAGCTGATATTCATAGTGTAAAAAATAGCCAATATCTCTGAGGGAGATGGGCAGTTCAAAAATTTGAAAAATAATAACTAAATGCAATATAATATGAATCATAAATCAGAATAAAGGAACAATAAGAGTTTCTGTCTAAGGTTTCTAAGAAAGTTATTGTTATTTAACACATCAAACAAAAAGCATGGCTTTTCCCTGGGCTTTTAAGGGTTTGAACACATATTTTTTTAAACAATGAGCTCTTGTTGATCTTAATTGTTGATAGTATTTCAGGTCATCCCTTTTATCTGAATTTTATACTGTAGACTACTGATGGATCTTGGTAGGATAATTTGAATGAATGAAGCGTTTTTGCCAAATTTGTTAAAAAACAATTGAACAAGAGATGATGAGACTTTATCTGGGAAAAAAACACTAAGGTTTAATGGGAAAGGACAAGTAAGAGAGGATTTCCTCTTCCAAAATTGGAATAAGATTGATTTTTTTGTTTTGCTGTTCAATTATTAATTATGGTGCAGTTTGCTTTTCACCCAGCATTTTGTGCAGATTGAGCTATCATGGCTTGTTCAGTAAGACGTGGTCAGAAAGAATCCTGAGTGAGAGTAGCCTGTTGCAAAGTTAGCAGATCGTAAATGTATGGTTTTTCTTTCATTTTCCCAGATTGTCGCAAATGCTTCCATTTTCCTTTGTGGCAATTTGCTGGGGGCGTATCACAAGCATCAGATGCAAGATGCCTCGTGGGACCTGTATCGCTATACCTTAAAATGCATCCAAGTCCAAATGAAACTGAAAATTGAAAAGAGGCAACAGGTAAGTCAGATATCAAACAATTCAACAAGTTTTCCTGTGGAGTTAATTTATTAAGATTGGAAAGTGCAATGTGTCATTCATTCCAGGGTAAAAGGTAAGCCGTATTGCTGTTTTTTTGGCAGCCGTGAAATCGAAAACCCAGAAATATTCTCGATTATTTATTTACTCACTCATTAATTATATTTCTATGCCACTGAAATCCGGAGACTCTCGGCGGCTAACAAAAACAAGCATTAAAACATCAATTAAAAACATTTTTTTAAAAAAAACATTAAAATAAAATAAAAAACCCGATGAACTAGATAGGTGGGCTAAAAAATATTACATAGATATAT
>JANHZU010009009.1:19448-29481 GCA_032468055.1 Acrochordus granulatus | reverse complement strand
AGAGGCTCTTTAGCTCCTCTTCACTTTCTGCCATTAGAGTGGTATCGTCTGCATATCTGAGGTTGTTGATATTTCTTCTGGCAATCTTAATTCCAGCTGGTGATTAAGTTAACTAAGAGTACTAAAGTTAACTAAGGTTTACTAAATAGTTAACTAAATAAGTTAACTAAGCAGGGTGATAATATACAGCCTTGTTGTACTCCTTTCCCAATTTTGAACCAATCCATTGTTCTTACTGTTGCTTATTGACTAGCATACAAATTTCTCAGGAGACAGGTAAAGCGGTCTGGTACTCCTTTCTCTTTAAGAATTTGCCACAGTTTATTTTGATTTACACAATCAATGGCTTCAGTATAGTCAATGAAGCAAAAGTAGATTTTTTTTGGAACTCCCTTACTTTCTCCATTATCCAACGAATGTTGGCAATTTGATCTCTAGCCCTTTTTATCTCTCCTTGCTATTCTCTGGAAATCTGCATTCCCTTTTCCCCTTGCCTTTCACTTTCCTTCTTTCCTCAGTTATTTGTAAAGCCTTATTAGACATCCAGTTTGCGTACTTGCATTCTATTCTTCACCTCCACTATATATTCATAAGCAATATCATTGAGGTCACACCTGAATGGCATAGTGATTTTCCCTACTTTCTTCAATTTAAGTCTAAATTTTGCAATAAGAAGCTTATGATCTGAGCCACTGTCAGCTCCAGGTTTTGTTTTTACTGACTGGATAGTTCTTCTCCATTTTTGGCAGCAAAATATATTATTAGTCTGAATTTGGTGTTGACCATCTGGTGATGTCCATGTGTAGAGTTACCTCTTGGGTGGTTGGAAAAGTTTGTTTCTTTGTTTTGACGAGTGCAAAATTCTGTCAGCCTTTGCCCTGCTTCATTTTGTACTCCAAGGCAAAACTTACCTGTTATTCAGGTTATCTTTTGACTTCTTACTTTAGTATTCCAAGCACCTGTGATGAAAAGGACATTTTTTTTGTTGTGAGTTCTAGAAGGCCTTCTGTTGTAGGCCTTCATAGAACTGATCAATTTCAGCCTCTTCAGCATCAGTGGTGGGGGAATCATTGTATTATTGTGATGTTGAATGGTTTGCTTTGGATTTGAGCTGAGATCATTTTGTCATTTTTTAGATTATACCCAAATATTGCTTTTTCCACTCTTTTATTGACTATAATGGTTATTCCATTTCTTCTATGGCATTCTTGCCCACTGTAGTAGATATAGTGGTCATCTGAATTAAATTCACCCACACCCATCCATTTTAGTTAATTGATTCCCAAGGTGTTGATGTTCAATCTTGCCATCTCATGTTTGACCACATCCAGCTTACCTTGATTCATAGATCTTACATTCCAGGCCCCAATGCAATATTGTTTTTTAAAGCACTGGACTTCCTTTTACTTCCAGACACATTCACAGCTGAGCATCCTTTTGGCTTTGATCTAGCCACTTCACTCTTTCTGGGACTACTTTTAATTACCCTCCACTCTTCCTCAGTAGCATATTGGACATCTTCCAACTTGAGGGGCTCATCTTTTGGTGTCATATCTTTTAGCCTTTTGATACTGTCCATGGGATTTTCTTGGCAAGGATACTGGAGAGGGTTGCCATCAGTGAGGGATAGTGACACCTAAAGATATAAGAGAACCTATATGCACAATGAAATGTGCAATGTTTAGAATTGTATGCTTCAGTGGACAGTAAAACATATAGAGCAATACATATATTAGGACAAATTATGCAAAAATATTGTTTCATTGTAAAATGAAACATTTCTTAGTGATAATAAAATTATTTTTTCTTATAAGTTTTGTACAAATGCCATTCTGAACAGAAAAATTGAATAAAAGCATGTAAAACGATTTAATATCTTATTCACATGCAATAAGTTTACACAACTCACATATCTTTTTGTCTTGGTGGCTGCCATTCTAGACTTATTTTTCTGTAAAACTCTGTATTTTTTCATTTTGTGCTTCAAATGTTTGAAGACAGTTTGCATAAGGTACTAGAAATGTGTAACATGGATACATCATGCAGAAAGTGCATTTAATTATTTATACAGATCTTCTTTTGACTAAAACAATTTAACATCAGTTGGTTCACCCTTCCAACAAGTTATCCATGTACTTTGACTGAAAGTTATTGAATAAAATATTATATCAAAAAAGGAAAATAAAAATCACATTTCCATAAATCAGAACCTAAAAATGTATTTTGTTGCCATTGTTGTTGGTATTCAATCATTTGTTTGGCAGATATTTTGGGAGAGTGAAAAGGCTAACAGAAACAGCAGTAATATATAATGGGAAAATGTCATTGTTTGCAGCTAATCATGATGCCATAGTTATAAAGGTTGGACTCAGTTTTGTTTAATTTTACCCAGCTATACCTATTCTGGTATTTTGTGGAATAAGTGGAATGTAATGTAATCTTGGAATGTAATCAATGGCTTCATTAGCTGATGATGAGATTCCTGTTGGTATGAAATATATTTAGATAAGTTGCTGTTATTACCATGGCTCCCTTTTCATTCTCTCTTTGTCTTGAAGACTCTGCTGTTGTCTATCCCATATAACAACAAGATTATTTTTATGTGATGATGTTTTATTTAATTGCAGCAAGGCACAATATGACCCAAAGTGACCCAAGTGTTTTTTGTAAATATACATGAGAGTAGCAATTAAAATTAATTTTAAAAGTTTAAAACTATACATGTAAATTGACACTAGAGCCATTAATTTGTTCTCAAGTTCATTGTGGAAAAAGATAAAAGCTTCCCCTAACAGTTGTGACCGACTCTAGGGGTCAGTGCTCATCTCCGATTCACAGCCAAGGAAGCCAGGTTTGTCCAAAGATGCTTCTGTCGTCATGTGGCTGGCATGACGATATGGCTGACATGATTATATGCCAAAAGTACACAAAATGCTATTACCTTTCCTATCAAAGGTGCTTTTTACGTGCTTTCATACTTGGTTGGTAGGAGCTAAGGTAAATAACAGGAGAATGTATGGCTAATTCTGTACCCTTGTACAGAATTACTTAGGGTGTAAATCCAATCATAGTCATTAAGGGAGTCTGCATAACTCAAGACAATTATTTCACTGAAGTATTTAGGAAAGAGCTACCAGAGATTCAGTAGAAGCATTTTGGTGGCTTTAATAACCAGGTGTAGTCACCAAATGGCCTATCAAATCTTTCCCCTCAGTCACCTATCTATCTAAGTTTCAGGGTATCCAACTGTGGCTATTCCCCAGGTAAAAGAGTTCCACCCAGATAGGTAAATATCTGACACCATTTGCATTTTTGTGGGGAAATCCTCTGCTCAACATGGAATCTGGATAGGATATAACAGGCAATTTTCTTCCTGCTTTTAAACAAATGGCTTCAGTTTCCACTTCCATAATGGGTTACTGTACAGTGATAGATAGGATAGTGAATTCATCCTTAGGAGTTCACAATTTTCACTATAGTCATGGCTACTGTGCATTTAATACTAGTGAAAGAATTGGAAAGAAATCTTCAGCAAGAAGATGATGTAATCTTGGAACATTTAAGAAACCAAAAACTTTTAACCTACTCTCTGTTGTAGATTGCATCACCTCTTTGCACCCATGCCCCAGTGTTGAGCAGTAAGGCAAACACTGGTGAGCAGTAAAAAGGCAGAGGTCCTTTATACACTCTTCCTATGGCTGTTTCTCCTCTTGCTAATTAAATAGATTTCTGAATTTAAAAAGAGAACTTCCTCTTTCCCTTTCTGTTATGTGTCTTCTCTTCAAGATGTAGTTTAGCTGTTCTCATAACTTTCTTAATAAATCTTTTTTCATCAAGTACAATAACTGTCAGCATTCACTGAATACTTGGCCTAGACTCTACATCGAAGACTTGGTGTTATGAGCATCCTTAATTGCTCAGTGTTCTTTCAGCAATCCACTTATGTTCAGAAGCACCTCCTCTGAAATGCGCTCTTGCTGAATTTAAATCCCCAACATGATCCCTGCTCTTTCATTTCAGAGAACCTATTTTCCTTCTATGTAATTACAGAACCATTTAATTTATTTTACAAAGACAAATTTCTCATTTTGACCTGTATTTGTTCCATGGCCAAAGATTGTTAAACTGAGACTGTTATTGTTTATCTGTTTTTTTCTGTTCTCTGATGCCTTTCTTTTTTCCCTTATATGCATTTTATAAGACAGCCATTATATTTAGTAAATATAACATTTATGCTAGTGTACATAGGCAAATGTTTTACATTGAACTTTTTCTATGTATTTAATTAATGATGGGCATCTTATGGCATACATCTTGAAAATCTGTGTCAGGATCATATATTTAATTAAAGGTAAATGTTTCCTTTTTCCAATCATGACCAACTCTAGGGGCGGTGTTCATCTCCAATTCATAGCCAAGGGAGCAGCATTACCCAAAGATGCTTCCATGGTTATGTGGACAGCATGACTATATGCCAAGGCAAATGGAGCATTGTTACCTTTCCCACTGAATTAGGTGGTACCTATTTATCTACTTGCATTTTTGCATGATTTTGAACTGCTAAGTTGGCAGGAGCTGGGGAAAATTATGGGAGCTCACCCCACTATGGGTCTTGAACTTGGGCTGCTGACCTTCTGACTTACAAGCCCAGCATCTTAACCACTAAACCACCATGCCCTTATCCTTTGGTAAAAGGATCCTAGGCTTACACAATTTAATACTAGATTTGTTCAAGACAATTTAAATTTGCCTTTAAGAGCTTCGTGCTATGGAGGTAATGTAATTCTGTTCATCTAGGCAAAAAAGATAATTTCTTGAGAGTTTAAAACTTTTCCATCTTCTTTTACCTCCATTACTAACACTTTTGCTCAATGATTGCACCTACTTAGAATTCTCTTCCTGCTTCTCCAAACATAGCAGAAGAACATGAAGAGAATTAATATGTTTAAAAGCTGTAAAAGGCTTCCACATATGATTTCTATGGCATTTTCTGTTTTTTATAATTGCCAAAGGAAGAGCTATAACAAAGTGAAGATACGTGAACATTTCTCACAATAAGTGAGAGGCCACACTTCCGAAAACAAATTTAAGAAGATCCTTCAACTAAATGGTCACTGAAATGGCATATCCCTTCCAACTTTCAGTATTACAGTTCTGCTTAATGCTTGAGAGCTGGTACAATATTAGCCACTGATTTAGTAAATAAAAAACAAAAAGGCCATTTATAACTACTATGCTACCATTGTTTTAAAGAAAGAAGTTCAGCTGATTTTGGGAAATACATAGTTTGAACTTTAAGAAACTGATTTTGAAATGAAGGCATAATATACTTAAATTTTGTAAGATGGGCAGCCATATTAATATGATAGATAGTCAGAGAGACAGAAGTTTAATTTGTTATAAAATGCTGTATGACACAGGACCAAATTATTTATAGAATATCTTTCTCTGTCCTTATACTCTAATAAGACAGGTGCACTACAGGTTTCTTCCTTGAAGCAGCAACCGCCCTCTTCCCCTTTCCAGCAAATGATTGGCCCTGATCCTGTTGGCTTTAAAAAGTCTTTTAGAAACTACTTCTTCTCATAGGTATTAGAGCCAGGATGATAGAGGATCCCACCTTGTAAGTTCCAGTGCATATTAAGAGTTCCCAAATGTTTTCTAATTATTATTTTCATCACACCTACATTTTGAGAGACTTTTTATTGATGTATGCCAGTCAGAGTCACATGGAACTTACCATGAATTATATCAATTTATATTGAATTTAGAGCCAATTTAATGTTGTACTTAAGACAGCAACCTAGAAACCAGGAGATTATGAACTCTAATCCTGCCCTGGACATGAAACCATCTGAGTGACCTTAGCCAAGTCACTTTCTCAGCCCTAGGAAGGAACAGTGCAAACCACTTCCAAAAAACCTTGCCAACAAAACTGCAAGGACAAGTCCAGGCAGTCACCAAGAGTCAAAAACTGTCTCAAAAATATGACACATGTTAAATTTATGTCATTAAAACTGCCTCATTTAAATTACTTCAGATGCATCAGAACTATCTGTCATGTGGGGGTGGGAGGATGTTCAAGCAAAAATTCGGTCCATTCCATCTGCTAAAGGGGACCTATTCAATCAGTATTTTTCTCTGTTTTAATGAACATAAAAAATATTGAGTTAACAATGCTTTCATTTCATCTGAATATATTTTTCAGATTGATATATCATATATTATTGGAGGATACTGTCTTTTGAAATGCCCAAAGAGACAAATTTTAGCTATTTGCTGTATGTAAAATTGAATTTAGCCCTTGGTGTCTTTTGAGCTTGTTCTTCTCTGTTTGAAAAATACAGGGAAAACAAATTTCAAACTGTCATTGAAGCAGAAAATGTTGGTAGACTGTTTTGGGGACAAACTTCCAAAATATGTCTTTATCTGTAGCTCCACATGTGTACTCACACATACATCCACACACCACATGTATTGTACAGTAATCATTGGCATTTGTTCTTAAAGTTTTTTTCATTCCTGAATCATACTCAAATAGCGATTTCTATCATCAAGCAGTTGAATTTTTTTTGTTTATAAATGTTTAGTTCCAGTTTCTTTTATTTTTTTTAATATGATCAAAATGAATCAGGCACCATAAAATGATTTCTCTGCCTTTATACAAGCTGTTCATGCTGTGGATCATTATAGCAATCTCTAAGTACCTGATGGACAAGAGAAAGAGAAATGGGAATCAGTGAGGTATATGAGTGAGGAGATCCAAATTCTGCTCTTCCCTTAGTCGTGGAAACCAACTAATTCCCTTACTCATATACCTGACTTTGGGCAGTCACTTTCTTGGCCCTAGTCAGGGAAGTAAAAATACATCAATCTACCAATCCATACTGGTGAATAAATTACAGTCTGTAACTTTCAATGAAAAGCTCTTTATCCTGCAGTAGACTGATTCAGGCTGATAAGGTATCCCTGTATGGGTGAGTGGGTATAATACATCACATAAAGAACCTACAAAAGTATTTGTTGTATGATTAAGCTATTTCAATTAATCAGTATTTGTATTGGGATGTCTGTTGTTCTTCCTTTATCTAGGAAGTAATTGTTTCCTCACTGGCTGATGATGAGTCTGAAGTGAGTAAAAAATTAATAATTTTTCAGCATACAAACAGTTGATTTGGAAGTCTTGGATAAACTTCAAAAAGCTGTATCTCCAATATAGTTTATTCATGTCATATCAATCCTGCATAGCTTCTGAAAATGTTATAAGATCTATAGGAAGCCTTGCTGATGTGATATTTACATATATAATGGTCACACATTGGAGTAAACACTGAAAAAAGTAACCCTATGTGGGAGCAGACAATTTAACTGACCATTTACCTATAAGTAAAAAAGTAAATCTTCATTTCCTTATCGACTATATTTCTTCTTCCTTTCTGTATAACCCTTACTCTTTGCCTCTTTGGCAACAATAACAATTATTTTACAAAAGCTTGCTTTCATTTGAGAGGGATATACACTAACATAGCATTTGAAGGACCAGGGACCTTTGCTTTCATTCCCCCACACCCGCATCCTTTTCCCAGGGTATCTTCCATACTGCTTCTCATTTTCATTTTCTCAGCCTATTACATCTCATCTCATTCCTTGCAATTCTTTTTTCCTTCTGTCCATAAAAACAGCGAGAAATGGTCATTATACATATAAGAAACATTGAAGGAGGGGTGAAAAAATGGTTGCTGTGGAATTTAAGAAAAGGAAGGAAATAGAGACCAATTATTCCCGACAGAACCTTCTGCCCATCTCTCTCCCCCTTTTGCTTTATTTTTTTTACATCTAAAAGGTTATGTTACATCTTTGAAGGGAGGGGGGAGGATGAGAAAAGTAAGCTTCTTGCAAAGCAAGTCAGACAGAAAGAGAAAGTGTACAGAGTACACATTGTCTTTTGCACTGTGTGCTAATTGATTGTGACTTTACATCAATAAACATTGTCTAGTATGTTTTTTGTGGGGAAAATAGCCAGCCCTCCGGAACCCAACAGCCTCTGGACAAAAGAACAAAATCAACCATGATATGCGTGGACATAAAAAGAGTTCTTCAATTCTTGTTCTATTTATTAAATACCCATGAGGCACAATGGCATAACCCAGGATTTCTGGAATGCACCATCAATTTAACAATCATTATCTTTCTAGGGAAGTGGTTATATAAGGCAACAATGGTTCTTTAACCATAAACTGTGAGATAGCTCATTTATTTATTTAGCATACAGCATATCGTACATGGACTTACAATATATTTTAGCATTTAGCCTAGATTAAAAACACATTAGAATATAACTATTAAATAGATCTGTGTTAAAATACCAATGTCTAAGCCATCTACCACTGATGTGTATCATCATTTATGAGGAAAAGTCAGAAACTGGGCTGGAATATGCCCTCAGTTTGCAGCCAATCATGATGTGATCTACCATTTGGCATGGGGCCCCACAGTCACACTGAGGGGAAAATACTATACCCCATTTATATAGTGAATCCTGGCAGACTCTGTGTAAAGTGAGAATCCTACTCAGAGTTGTCCATTGCTGGTGTGGTAAATCAAAACTTGGCACTTTTTGCATTGGATCTTCTATATATCTTCCTGTAACTTGATGTTCAACAACCCATTTGGCTTTCCATTGAGAATCAATGTTGAATTTATTGTGCAAATATTGTGCAAGTGCCAAAAGAGGCGTCCTAGATTTAAACTGACCAATTGATAAGTGAGAAAGGTTGGCATGCACCAGTAGAAGTGGATTGTACTGTATTCTGTCACTAGTGATCTTGCCTTCATAGGGCCGGCAGTGCTATATGGCTCAGAACAGGAAGCCAGCAGATGTTTTAATACATCCAATTATGATCTTCGATGTCATTAGGTCTAGCGTATAGCTTACTAATATGGGAGTTGTTGAAACATACAGGGGCACAGTATTCTGCTGTGGAGTTGACCAACCCTAACGCTGATATCCCGAGGGTGGCAGAGAGGCCTCCCATTTTGTTCCACAAAATCTACAGTATTTAGATTTTATAGGATCTATTCTGTTAATGATTAATCTCTTCAAGAGTTTGTAACAAGACCTTAAAAGAGTGACTGGATAGTAGTGATCTCCTCTTGTCTTGTGGTTTTCTGAGTTTTAAATGTGATATTACTTTAGCTTTTTTGAATTCTGATGGGTGGCAATTGTTGGCAACTGTCTGAAAGGAATTTGCCAGTCCAAATCTGTGTATGCCTCCCAGATTTTATCAGGAATTCTGGGTGGATGCCATCAAAACTTGGAGCTTTACCACATTTCAAGCTACCAATGACAATATTGATTGCCTCCATGGAGAAAGGGTAAGAGTATTCTGAATAAATTTGTCCCAACCACCAAAAGGTAGAAGCAGCTGTCTTGTTGAAATTAGAGTGCTCTTTTGTCCTTGGAGCTTTGGAGAGAGATACGATTCGGAAGGCTATTAGGGAGTTATATTGGGTGTTTGTTGTGCAGGTTGTCTAGCACTACTCAGTTTCCTTAATATCTCCATGCTTTCCTACTTGATTTTCTGAAGTTTAATAATTCTGTGGTTTGCACCTACTTTTTATATCAAGCTGCATCCAAGCTGTGTAGGAGGTCATTGGCGATCTTCAGGTTGCCATTCTGTGGAAAAGTCTGATAGAGTCCTTCCATCTCTTCATTCCAGCTTGCATTGTACTCTCTTCTAAATCCTTGAGAGATGTGTCTTTTTGAGAATGCAATTATGACTTTCACAAATCTATGATAGTTCTAGCTTGTAGGTGGAATCCACTGTAAAAATTTGTCAAGGTTTTGGCAAATTTAGGCTAATTAGTTTTGAAAGTTCCATCTGGGTGTAGAAGCAGAACAAATTAGAGAGATTTGGATTCCAATTTTGAGCAAAATAGGATAGTGCTGGCTATGTGGGAATTTGTCCATTACTATCCTGGTTATGGTACCTGTAAATTTGGGTCTTCTGTAATAAAGCATAGATCTGGATTA
>JANHZU010009009.1:0-16900 GCA_032468055.1 Acrochordus granulatus | reverse complement strand
TTTCGCTATATGAGAATTTCGCGCTAAGAGCGTTCTTCCGGAACGGATTAATCTCGTCTTGTGAGGCACCACTGTATCCCTAAATTATCTGCTAGGGCTACGGCTCAGGAAGCAGTCCAAAGTGTTTTACAGTCCAAAATGGATTAAGGAGGGAACGCGAAGCAAGAAAATCATCATCGCCTAGAATAAACCATTCCTTCTGGAAGCTGATACTGTTCTGAGTTGCCAACCTTCAAAAGCAACCCACCAAAATTGCTGCTCCCTCAGAGTTCATACAACAGCAAAGGGGTGGAAAAGGTAGACAAATTTTAAACCATTCCGTCTTTTTCAACACTGAACAAATTTTGGAGAACATCCCTCCTGCTGAATGACTGCAGATTCATGTTTTTTAACCCAAAATTCCAATATTTTCCCAATTACCCTCACTTATACTTATCACAAGGGTTACTGACATAGAATATCATTGGTTGGAAAAACAGAACAACAGATGGGAACCTGGTGGAGTTTTCTCTTACTTTGACTTCATAGCACACCAAGAGACATGGCTGGCCACAGATGATGAAAAGGTTCTTGGACTATTCCTGCAAGGAAATATAAGACTGAAGGGTGGGCATCAGGAGGATTCCCTATATTTGCCAAGGCAGAGCTAGTCTGTCAGGGATAGGAATTGGAGATTAATCTCTCCATTATTTAGCTGTTAAATTTTAATACAAATTCTCTAAAATGGTGCTACTGAATGTATGTCTATCTCCACATCGTCTCTCCACTTTTCCGGATATTTGGGTGAACTTAGAAAAGACAGTGTTAAAGGTCATCTCAAATTACCCTAAAGCTACTATAATTCTCATGAATTAATGCAAAGAATCATATCCCAGGAACACATGTGGATGCCAAAGAGTTGAGCAGTGGAATTTAAGTTATTTCTCCTGAGCTTTTGGATCTGTGCTTGGATCCATTATCGAGGGAGGGACTTTACTGCCACCAGCTAGGATTGTTAACAACTGAATATGCAGATCATTACCAGCATTTAACTCATCATTAAGGGACAGGGAACATACTCAATGGATGTATATGGCTCATGGTTGTAACAGCTCGCACATTCTTGTCTCTGAAGATTGATCAAAGTACAGATCTAAAAGCTCAGGAGAACAAACTTATATTCCCTCTTTGGCGTCCACTGTAATTCTAATGGAAGTCAATGCCAGTGTGTGTGTGGGGGGTCTCTTTATATAATTCTGTATATCTGGGTGTTATTCCTGAGGACTATCTTATAAACAACCCACCTGGCACTCTAGAGAGAAATTTGGCAGGCTTGTAACTGGCCTCCTTGATGTACAAATGTAACCTCCCTTTTTTAGGAGATAAAGAACATGGTTTTATAAATCCTTTTTTATTTCATTCAGGAAACACTAAGAGTGTTTTACACTTTTTTGTTACACAAAACAAGACAGGACTGTTTTCAGTTACCTAAGCCTATGTGAGAGAGGACAGTGATCACCAACCAATGACACTCCATTTTCAAGACAGATCCGATACTGCATTATACTTACCCCACAATAAGAGGCTACTAGCTAACTTTGAAGTGAGGTAGAAAAGAAGGCTCAATTGAGCCAAGGTGGACACTAAGGCAATATTGTTTCTGAACACAGGAGAGGTCCAGATCTGAAGAAATGCAGTCTCCTCCACTGCCCAAGGTCCAGATAAAATCCTGACTCAAAAAGCTGATCTATGTCTTTTGTTAAGAAAATTGTTAGTAGAGAAATTCCCCACCAGCAATCACCCTCTTCAGGTTCTATGGTTTTATGTATCAGGACATAGTAAAAATCATCTGGTCCTTAGCAGTTGGAAAAGAGTGTGATGCTGAGAAAGATTGAAGGCAAAAGAAAAAGGGGACAGAGGATGATGAGATAGTATTGTCTGTGTATGGGCATGGGTTTGGGCAAGCTCCAGAAGACAGGAAGGCTTGGTGTGCTGCAGCCCATGAGGTTACAGAGAGTCAGACATAAGCAACCAAACAATAATGCTAACAGGAAGTCTGTTGGCAATTTATAAACCATTCTAAAATGAAGTTAACTTTATGACTTGCCAAACGTCATTCGGCCACTGATGATTTCTGGTGATTTCTTCATATCACTGATGGCAGCAATGGGAAGTCCCCAGTTGGCAACAGGTCCCCAGAAATGCTGTAATAAAGACACACTATAAGAAAAGGAATTTTAACTTTTGCCAATTCAAACGTATTTTAAAACCAGATTTTTTAAAAACAGAAGTAGATGATTGAGGCCTTTGGTTGATGCAAATAAAAATACATTGGCGCTATTTTCATAACATATTTGATCCTAGCCAAATCATCAGTGGATCTGGCGTCATTCAATGATATAGTTGGATTAAACATAATTATCTGGGCATACATAGTCCCTGTCCAACTTCTCCCCGAAATATCGAGCATCCCATAAGCTATTATATCAAAAGAGAAATGGAAAACGTCATGGCATTATTAGCTCTTTCTCCATTAGTTAAGCAGCCAACAATAAGCATAGTTTGGCCACTGTAGCCTCAGTGTTTGGGAGGTGTTCTGTGTTGCCAAGTCTTAACAATTCAGTTCTGTAATGGAGAGGTTTGCTTTCCAGACGTTCCTTTTTTCAAGCTTTTTCTTGGAGGACTAGGTATGCAAAATGTTAAATTGACAGGGGGTAGGTCTTGAAATCTTGGGATAGGGACAGTATGTAAATAAATGTCATAAATAAATGAACTGGACAGCCAGTTTGTTCAAATAATTAAGGCAACAGGCTAGAAACTGGGAGATCATGAGTTCTAATCGTGCCTTAGCCATGAAAGTCAGCTGAGTGACCTTGTGCCAGTCACTCTCTCTCAGCCCAATTCACCTCACAGGATTGCTACTGTAGGGGAAATAGGGGGAAGTTATGTCAAATATGTTTCTGGCATATTTGAGTTGTTTATACAAATAATAAAGGCAGGATACAAATAAATATTCCTATGATATCATATTCCTTTGATAGTAATTGATTATTCAGTAGGTGTAACTCTAAATGTGTTTGTTTAGAACTAAACAATTGGATCAATTTAGCTTTTTTCGTGTTCTCATAAACATTCTAACCTCTCCTGATCCAGAAATGTATGTAAAACGTGGTGCAGATTAATGTGAAGAAATTTTACTGAACATGTATAAGCTATGTACATAGTGTATAACTTTTCAGTTGATTAATGAATTAATTGTATTTATTATCACTTTTAAAAGAAGTATTACTGAAAAGCATAGCCATATAGAATTTTCTTTTCTCACACACATGAAAAAAAGCTGGGAGATTAGGTAGCCTTATCAAAATTTCAAATTTTACTTTGGGGTGATCTCCCAGGATATCTCTTAATTGGAAATAATTTTGTTATACTATAAATAAAATAAATTTTCCTGGTGAACAGCTGCACTTGAACTTAAAGAACAAGTAGGACTGGCATAATTATAAGTGGTTGAAAGGAAGCAAAAATCTTACCGTACTGTTTGTTGAACAATCAGAATGGTTCATCATTTAAGAGGATATGTGAAAGAGAAAAGAGACAATTGCCTCCATGAAACAGAATTCCATATAAAAATATTTATTTGCTCTTATTTGTATATATCTATCACACTTTATTCTTAAAAACAATTAAAATTGCAATACAAGTCACCTAAAACAATTAACAGTGACAAATTATGCCACAATAGAACTCTAAAACAAGTTTAACATTTAACTGTTAAAACTCTAAAAGAATGGTAGACCAGACTAACAAAGCAGAACCAGTTTAGGCAAATGCCTTAAATGAACTTAACAGATTTGTACCATCCAGACCTGCGTGCAGAACCTCTGATAAATGTACTCCTGAAAGGATATTTTCACTAGATCTTAATTGACAGACCAGTACAAATGAGACAAAATGCTCTGATATATTTCCACTTCCTAAGCTGTAGGACCTACTTATCAGCATTGTAATACAAAGTTATAACTAAATTGAGTCAGTGGATCTGGTTGATGCTGAAGGAAAGGAGAAGCAAGGAAATTTTAGCTGGTACCTCCTATACGCTCTGGACTCAGTTATCATCTCCAAATTATAGAAACAGAGGTTTAGAAATTTTCCAGAATAGCAGGTTAATGGTACAATAAACTGGCACAGAGGAAGAAAAAAATCAATTTGATACTTCCAAGAATAATCAATTTAGATACAATATGCATGGCTGACATACAGTAGGAAGCTTACTCTAAATTTAACGTTAACAGCTATAATATACCTACTTGGCTTTCTCATTTGATAAATATAATATTTTTACCACATAATTGAGGTGTAAAGGACTTATTTTTAACTGAGTTTCTACATCCACCAGCCACATAGTAATACAAAATATGTTCTCTTTATCTTTAGATTTTTAAAATAATTATGCTAAAATAAATAAGAGTAGAAAACAGTAGAAATATTAAAATGGTTTTACTTTATTTAGCATCCATACTGTTGATAAAGTTGCAGGCATACCACATGTGCCTTTATAGTCTTTATAAATGATAAACTCATACATACTTGAGATACCAATCAAGCATAAGTATTCATCTCAGTTTTTTAATCATTATAAATTTCAGGGCCTGATGGGGATGAGGATAATGCATGCATATTTCTATTGATTTGAATATACTGAGTCCCATAAATGTGTGAAAATCATTATCCAGCTATTTTGAAAAAAATTTTGGTAAAAGTGCTTTTGAAAAAAATGAAATTGAAATAGATATAGATATATCAGAACCTTTGTGAAAATGTTTTTGTTTACTTTTAAAGAGTACAGACAATTAGTGAATTTTATAAAACAAAAGATAATGGTGATATTAGCTAGATTGTGATACTGACAATAACAACGGAGTGCCAATTGAAATTAAAATCTTAAATTTTGGATTACACTTAGAACGGAAACTCTCAGAAAAATAGCAGAGGGGAGGAGAGGATCACTAGATCAATCTGCAGAGAAAAGTATTACACCAGATTTATTTCAGAATTTTTCAAAATATTTGATTAAAATAGAAATATAAATATAGAAATTTATAAAATATAAATATTAATACAGAATAAAGAAAACAAGGAGAGAAGTCCAGAAAGAAAGGATAAAAATTGGAAGCTTCTGATTTTTTTTTTGCAACATATACAGGAATTATTATAAAGATATCTTATTTGTCTGATTATAAAAAAATCACATTTTATATTGTCTCATCTTTTTCTAATACCCAAAACCACAAATTATAATTGCATTTTTAATGTTTAATACAAAAAGGACATAAGGGGTTTTCAAGACATCAGTAAACATAGATATAGTCTTTTCTCTAATCAAAGAAATCAATTTGGCCATCTCTGCAAGTTTAATCTTCTTTACCAACCATTCCTTTATTTTTGGCAGTGGCAACTTTTTTCACTTTTGAGCATATAATGATCTCACTGCAATTGTCAAGTATATAAAATGTTCCATTACATTTTTTATAGTTGCTTGTCAGCAGTCCCAAAAGAAAATATTTTGGTTTCAATTGTATATTAATCTTTAACATTCTCTGAATCAATGTATTTGAATGCATAATTTTCTAGCTTTTTTACATGTCTACCAAGTATGATTAAATGCTTCTTCTTGTTCAAATTTTCAACATAAATTTGAAGCTTATTTATACATTCTAGACAATTTCTCTAGTGACATTTAGCAACAGTACCTCATTTTATAAAAATTATAGTTAAAAATATAACATATTGTAAATTCATTGGAATTTTGACTTTTCCTATAAAATTTGGTGTTTCATGGAACGGAACATTTCCCCCCAGAATTCTGAGAAAAATATTTAAATTATTGATGGTAAATTATCAAAAGCTTTTTTTAAATTTGATGGACAGTTTAGAATTGGTTGATGTATGGAAAGAGAAGAATGATGGATCAAGAGAGTACTGTATACCTGTTTTTAAGAAAGACATTTCTTTTTCAAAAATAAATATGATTTGATTTCAAGAGACTTGGTTTCTAAAATTTCTAAAGGAGAGATATGTACCAAAGACTTTTTCAGACCATAATCCCTTATAAAGCTGGTTTATAAAACAAAATCTAATTATTTTGGATAAAGACTAAATGAAGCATTGTTACTGAAAGATGAAATTGTTGAAGATTGTAAAAAGAAATTAAAATATTGTTTGAAAATAATTTAACTAAAGATACTATATGACAAAGGTTTGGAAAGCAAATAAACCCTTTATTAGACATTACTTGATGCATCATAAATCTAACTTAAGAAGAAGAATCAAAAGAACATGCAAAATGCTTTGGAAGAGATAAAAGAAGAAGAATTAAGGAACTCCCCGGGAAATGCAAATATCTTGCAAGAAATTAAAATTTCACAGCAACAGTTATCTATCTTATCAATAACAGAAATGGAAGTCAAACAGAGTTATGCAAAACAAAGACATTTTGAATTTGTGAATGAATCAAGGAAATGATTGGCTTATAAACAGTGAAAAGAAAAAAGAAGAGACTATTGAAATTAAAACTGGGAGATATTGTATTTGTGAACAATGTGACCATATTAAAAACATTATTTTAATTTGTATAAAGTGCATAATATCCCATTGGAGAAAATAGATGACTATCTTAGAAAGCAATATAGATTGACAAGTATAATCAACATTCTCCCATGAGATTTCTCAAAATTCATGGATAAAAAAAACACAAAATTTGGGGATTAAGGTCACTGAAATAATGAAAGTCCTGAGACTGGGAGCAATTTTTTAATTTTTTGTATAATTTTGAAGTAGCTCTTTCTGCTAGAAAAGGTAGTTGATCCTTGTTATTATTTTTCTAGTTGAAGACACACCCTTAGCTCACCAAATTCACTTTTTTCCTGCAAAACTATATGGCTGCAAAATCAAAAAAATTTAAATACTTATGTCAGTATATACTCTTGACTCATGCTCAGCTGTTTCTTGCAGAGCTGTAATGAAAGAGATGGAAAAGACACATTTACTGTATAAGCTCTGATTTTTAAAAGAAACATCTTAGAATCAGTTGCCTATTCTCAGAGCAGCAATTTTATGCAAGCATTTAATTTGCAAAACTCATTTTATTGTCAGCTATATTAAACACAGCAATGACTCATTAACATCTCACTAACTACAACTAATAGAAACCTACGCATTAGACAACAAGCCCTTTTTTTGATGCTGCAGTCATGGATGAAAAAATAATTCTTGTTCTGGTGCTCTGTTTCCTCTACAAGGCTTCACCATCTGTCTAGCACCTGCTCTCTTGCTCTCTGATACAGCCTGTTTCTTTCAATTGACCTTAACAGACTCTCTGGGCTTGTTGTCAGTGACGCTTTATTGGCCAATTTGCAACCATCCATCCTCTACTGCTGACATCCTACTTAAGTGTCCTCCTCTGACACTTGGTATGCAAACAGCAACAGCTGGACCTGCACTGAGATGACACGTTGTTGCAATGGTGTGCTGGTGATACCTGAAGCACAATCTCTGTGGGAGTATGCTTTGTCTTGTAATTTGCTTTATTTCAATTCAGGCATATTTTTTCAAGTCTCGTAATTTGCTTTATTTCAATTCAGGCTTTCCCCCCCTGTTTGTTCATCATTAATGTACAAATCCAGGATACAGTATCGTTTTCTCTCTGTTTCTTTGCATTCTTATATCACTACCATGCCTTGATCCTGGAATCAGACTATACTTTTCTTTCAGCTGAGGCAAAAATACTGCATCATTTGTACACATTGCCTTTCTTATAATGTGATGTTATGTATTGTGTTTTAGTTTCATGCTTTATATTTTTGTTTGATAGACAATAACACAGTATTAAAATAACAACAGACTAGTTCTGCTGCAGTTTCTGATTGCCTGTATGTATTTCAATTTTAAGCAGCAAAAATAAAGATTCACCTTCTAGACCTCTTATAAAATAAAATATAATACGCACAGCATCCAGTAACATCTTTTGAAAATCCATCTCTCTCTGTGACCTGCTGAATGGCTATGCACAAATGTCATTTCCAAACAAGTGCATTTGGAAGGAAACAATATGATCAAGCCTTACATACAGCTGGAATTTTATAGAATAGTCGAACCCTCAATGTGCCCTCAATAGGTGCATCATTAATCTCTGGCATTTTCATCTGTCTACAGTGCTGGGTATCTATCACTAGTCACTATCAACAATACTGAGCTAGGTAACCAAGGATCTCTCTATATATGAAGGGCATTTTTGATGTTCATATATAAGGAAGATAAATTCTTATTAAACCCATAGAAATTCTGTTTTAAAAGAACAAGCTGCTCCTAAGAACTTCTCTAAGTCTAGTACCCAAGACTCATTTACAAAGCTAGAAGTCACTCATTGGCAATTAATCATTTTTGCCCTTAGATTCTTAAGCAGTGCTTTCATTTACAGATATTACCAAATCTAGAAGTATCTCTTCTTTCCTGGACACTCTAATAGGAGGAAACACAGCTAAATGGCCATGTTCCTCTTCTTCCTTTGGTAGCTATTCTAAAGAGCTCATCTAATTATTCAGAGGAAAGTTTTAATGGCATAGCAGGCAAAGAAGAGATAACAATTGGATAAGAATCACATGTTGACTTCCGTTGATAACAGCATTCATTGTGTGAATTTGTCATCTGTAGATCTCTTTGTTACTGGTAACCATCTTCAAGAAAATATAGTGTAAATTGTCACTGTTGCATAAACCAAACATTAAAGGAGATTCACAACTAGCTGGAACTATATAAAAAAGAAGACCAGAAACAATGGAATTGCCATTACAGCACCAACAGGCAATATAAACAAGAGTTTGGGGAAAGTTGACCAACGACATTTGCTGGGTGTTGCTCTTGGCAAGCTTCCCTGGAATAGACCTTGGGCAGCTTCCTGAAATCTGAGAATAGTCTTTTCCTCCTCCTTGCCTGATAAAATACCTTCCCTTCTCTTTTACCCAGCCATGATTCCTTCCTAGGTTTCACCCAGCTGGGCATTATCTACCCTGGTGTCCATTGTAACAGCAGCTTCTTTGGTTAACTACTTTTGCCATATTGATATCCAGAAAAGTGAGTAAGATGCTGTCTTAGGAAAAAAAAAGCACCTGAAGTTGCATTACTTTCCTTCATTCCCCCTTTAATCCACATTTAAGGTGTGGAAGATAGCTGTTCCATTACAGATAGCAACAATTTATGCTATCTCAAACCCTTTTATTAGTTCCTATAATTCCATTTTAAACTATTTCCTCATGAATCTACAGTATATTTTCATATGTTACAGTATATGTTATAATGCTAACATATTTAAGGTTTAAAATGGTGGATTTATATGCTGAATTATATACAGTATATTTTCAGGTTTTACAATGCTAAAATATTTAAGGTTTAAAAAGGTGGATTTATATACATATACGAAAATGTAATACCTATGCTCTTTGTTAGAGGGCAATGCAAGTATAACATAGGAACATAGGATTGGGCAAAAGAGACATGCAACCTCTACAGCCAGAAGTCTACAAACTTGATTTGTGCATCACGTACTTTTAAGGATACATGTATAAAGATATGGATCCATTATAATTTGGTAGAGCAGATTCCTTGGCCATATTTAACTGGTAAGAAAGGAGAGATTGGCATTGTTTCAACAGACATTATTAGGTAGGATAAAGATCTATAATTGTTAATTTGATGAGGCCATTCTGATTTTCAAGGGAAAAAAGCCACCTTTGATCAATTGGCATTTAGTGAGAAAAAGTCAAACAGAAATGTTAAAAGATTTACTGGACCTTTGTCCCTTAACCCAGAGAGGAATAATAACTGTCATCCCCAAACTGTTCCAATCTGTGCTGCTCTAAATGAGTATCTTTACTTAATGGTAGCATTGCTGTCAATTGATAAATGTGCAACTCCTGCACTACAGCATTTTTTCCCCCTTTGGGAAAAAGATGCAGCATGAAATACATAATTAAACACTTCTTCGAGGGGAAGAAAAGGAAATGAGTACTGGAACAGTTTTGTCTGTGGCAATATCTTTTTATTGTGCTTCCAAACTAAATATGGTGTTCACATTTTAAAGTACACTGTGCTACTTCTTCAAAAAAGATTTCATTAACTAAGATACTGTAAATTAATTACCTCATGCAGCTCAAGATATTGCAACAAAGTGGTCTTTCAGTACATGCAACAGTGTCTTGCTGAGCAACAGCCAGTGAGAAATATATTATTAGTTATGCCTGCGCTTCATTCTGTATATTAACAATTTTGACTTTTGTTGTTACCATACCCAAAATGGCTGTTAAAAAAATGTTTAAGAACTGGCAAGTTTACCACATGGGATCAGCATTTATAGATGTCTATTGATTTCCCCCATTCTACGTAATGTGGTTAATTTTTATCAGTTGACTTACTGCTTTTTGCAAGTTACTTACTCTTTCTCCCTTTATTTTTAGCATTCTGAGCCTCCCATTATGCAAACCTGTTTTCAAAAAAGGACTAGATAGATGAAATTTTCCAATGGATTATAAGTAAATGAAAATTCCCACTCCCTTGGGAGAACTAAAAGGGATATCTGGGATATCTTGGCTTCCTTTGAAACCCCATGTTCTGTGAAGGTGCGGAGTGAGTTAATTATCCCGGAAAAATAAGGTATTATCTTCAGCACGTTCTGGAGAAGGTTTTGGGGGAAACTGGCATGAAAGGTAGGAGGGAGGGAGGTGTCAGAATAATGTATGCAGTGCTGAAATACAAGCTCCATTCTTTTTTCATGTGTTGTGATGTTGCACACATGCCCCCAAAGGGTGGAGCTTGTAGCTTGCTGCAGCTGCCATTACAGAAGTTTAGAGTTGACAATGGAAGTTAAATCATTCGATAGATTTTCCATTTTGCAAAACCATACTGAGAATTTGAAATCCACAGCTGAATAATAATTTAAATAACAGCAAAATGTTACAAAATAGACAACAACTGTTTGTTCCTTACAATGCATTACTGCTAAATACAATGTGAAATTCTATTTCAATGTGAAATACTAAGCAAAACTAGGTTACTGTTGAAAGTACAAAGTCTTCCCAACCTCAGTATAGAGTGCTGGAAGGGAGAAGTCTTTCAGTGAAATCCAGTATGGTCATACCAGAAATCGATGCTATTGATTTAAAAGAAAATCTCACTATGACTAAAAATACCTTGATTCCAATGACTACGATTTTGCTATGATTCCTTGAAAGGTACATAAGATCTTGGGCTGATGGTAAGATGAGCTGGAGACATGGAATTGCTGAAAGCTTTACTAGAAGAATACTAGAAGACATTTGCTACTTCATCATTCCCTCACTATCAATCCATGACCTAATTACCAGAACCTGCAACCTTTGAATCCTTAAAGCCTTTGGTAACTTTGAGAGAGAAATCCAAAATGTGGACCTGCTCAGTCTACAACTGCATAATGTATCACCATGTCATCATTGATCAAATGGGGTGAGTGCAGTTTAGGGGATCAATGTACAAAACCTGATGATTTATATCTGAATTGCTACCATTGTTCATTTGTGAAAATCAGCCCAGATTCTGGGACAGTACTGCAGAGGAAGGAATTTTAATCTAAGTTATCTTTTTTGTATAAAAGATAAAGAGGCAATAAGTCAAACTCATCTATTAAGGAGAGGGTCATGGATTTTTCTTATTAATCATAAAAAAATACTTTTGCCATTGCTTTATCTCTCAGGTTATTTCTTTTGGATTCCCAGTCTAGTCTATAGCTCTGGGATTGAAGAAAATATATAAAATTAGGGTGGGATTAAATACTCAGAAAGAAACTCCATTTAATTTAATGAGTTTCCTGAATGGATACTGCATACAAGACTACATCCTAAATTCTGCTAGGTGACAACTGAGTCATAGATCATGTGACATTTTCTTGATTGTAATGGAAATTAAATTCAACAAATTTATTCAGTGGTGATTTATATTATTCACTTATGGTAATGTAATTTAATATTCATTCCCAGATTTTCTAAGATAGGTCTTAGGCAAATGAAGAAAATATTTCCTATTTGGTTAAGCTGATCGTTGAATTTTCTTCAAATTATGGAATTCAATGAGATCATGTGGCCATAATTGGGTAAATGATGTTTGTTTATTTTATCTTTATGCCAATCATTCCAATATATTTTGGAGATCAGAGCCAGCCTGAATTTAAACAAAACAACTGACACAAAGGAGCAATTGTATAAATCATTGCAAATAAGCAGAGGTGTTTAAGAACATGATGACATTGATAATAACAGGATGCTGCATAATTCTATAGGTCAGAGAAAAAAGTCTCTTGAGAATTATTTTGAAAACATGAATACTGCTAGAATGTGCCTTAGAAATCAGGAGGGAAGCATGTAAGCAATTGTTAAATGGCAATGGCATTTTAGCACAGATTTACAAGTGCCTGACATTTCCATATGCATTTTACAAATTAATTGAGTTCGCAATGTCGGCTGATAGCCTGGAATTTAGTGTTTAAAATGCTGTAAGTACAGAATCTGAAGCACAGAAATTATGAAGCACATCATCAGAAAATTGATGGAGCTGTTTTACATGATGTCTTTTTTTTTGTCACTAAACTGGCTGGCTCTGTCCCCCCAGAAATAATATATCCATAACTCATCCAACCAAAGCCAAATTATATGACATAATAAATAAGTAGTTATTTTTAAGAGAGAATATTTTAGGAATAAAATCCTTTCTGTGAATGCCTATAATCTCAGATTTGATATCTGACCTAATTTTTTAAAGAATCACAGTTACTTTAAACAATTTGCGCTTAGAAGCAGAGGGAAGACCTCATATGTGGAAGATCTGTAATGAATCATAATTGTGTTTCATTTCATTGCTGCAGTAAGATAGCCTTTCTGATAATTATACTTCCCTGTATAAATAAAATATCCAGTGATACAAAAGGCCTCAATAGTTTTTTTGTGCCCAGATCAGTTTTGATGGCTAGTAAATGGGTGTCATTGCCTTTTCCTAGGACTGAGAGAGAGTGACTGTTCCAAAGCCATCTGGCTGGCAATGTGCCTATAGTGGAACTAGAACTCTGATTTCTAGCCTGATGCATTAACAATGTTAGAATGGTGATAAAACACATTCTGTATATCTGGGATCATTTATTTTAGACCTATTTCTATGTGAGCCATTGGCTGAATGAAAAAAATGGATTTAACAGAAAACTAGTTTGAACAGTAGAAGAGAAGAAACAATGCAATCCTGTAATTTGCTTCAGTTGTGATGTATTGTGCCCCAAAATGAACACAGGGAAACCTGTAGTCTCAAATATACAATAGGTTAGAAATAATAACAATATGATATTAGATAGATATGAAAAAAGTTACAATTATGTCAACCATGGAACTTACTGTAGTTTGCATCCATGCTTGTATTCCCTATTCCTTAATTCTTTGTATGATAGGCTAGACAAGTGATGGCAAACCTATGATACACATAGCAGAAGTGACATGCAATATCATTTTTCTTGATACACCAGACTTCCAGACCCTCTGGAATTTATGCAAGAGTGCCCTGCCCCTGCCCCTGTTCTTGCATGATTTTTGAAGGTTCCAGAGGCTGCATAAGAATAGACCTTGCTTGTGTGACTTCCAGGGGGTTGGGAAGCTATGCAAGAGCATACCACATTCTTGTGAAGTCTTTGCACCCCACAAAAAATGTTAGAAGTTCTTGCATAATTTTCAAAGTCTCCAGAGGCCCCATCAAAATGGGGTGTGCGCTCAAATGCCCTCTGCACCCACTGGAAATCGCACAAGAGGGCTTTCTTCTCATGGAGCCTCTGGAACCCCCAAAAAGTATTCTAGAACAGGGTATGCTTTCCTGCGCTCTTCAGAGGCTGCAAGGCCATGCAAGAACATTATCCAAAGTTTCTGTCCTTGTGCAATTCAGAGCTGCCTCAGATAAGCATTTTTTTCTGAGAGTCAAAGACAAATAAAAAATATTTACAATGATATAAGTTACAAATTGTTTACCTTTTTTCCCTTTGTGTACAATGTATGGGACACATCAACTGTCAAGTTAGGCTTTTTCTAAATTTTTTAATGCTAAGTCCAGAACTCACCATCACTGGACTAGACTGAAAAAAGGGAATGACGCAGTCAACTGAAGTTTGGCATATTTGATGATACAAATACATGCAGATTATATGGAAAATGCAATTGTACTATTTTGCTTAAAAGGAATTATCTAAATTTGAAGTGCAATATTAGGGTAAATGCTACATTATATATAAAGCTGAATGCATAAATTTATTTACAACTTCCAAGTCATTTTTTTCAAACAATGTGGCTAAATGTTGATCCTTTCTAAACTGTGAACTAATTTATCACCTTATGAATATTTGTACCTTGAAAATTAGATCTACATTACTGTTAGGTGTGAAAGATCAGGCCCAAGCAACAAGATTCAAAGTAACAGATTCATTGGTCTTGCACATTTACAAAAATCTGCCCAACAATCTGCACAAATTGAACACTTGTGTCTGGGAAATAAAGTTCAATGGCCATCAGGAGAGGCTGGTTCTATTATGACTGTGGTTACGCAGAGACTCAAAGCTGATCCCACCTCCCTCTGGCTCAGCCTTCTCTTCTCCTACAACTATCTTTTGAAAGTGAAAAATGACATTTGTTGGATAGGGATGTTGATAAAACCTGAGATGATACTCAAGGCATACTGTTGAAATCTATGAAAAACAAATACCTTGATGAATAATGTTTAGATGAACCTGTAAGAAACTGGCATGCTGTTTTACCTTATTGGTTGAATTATAACAGATATTTCTCCTCTGTAAATACTCTGGAACAATAAAATCCACTGAATTACTTTATAATGTATTAAGTACCAAGGAAATTTTATTTTTATTCATCCTAATAGAAAGTAGTTACTTATAAAATAATCAATTTTTATATTCAGATCTTTATACTGTTGCATTTTGACACTGTAATAATGAGAGGAGATCTGAAACAAATGTAGGGGTTTTTTTTTTTGTGTATCTGGATGTTGAATATTTGCCACCTGTATAACCTAAATGCTGTTATGAAAGAGTTCAGAATTTTTGCCTCCTTGATCATGTATAAATTTGTGGGTTCCAAATTTTTCTAAAGATTTCCACTGAGGTTGCATTGTTAGCTGAATGAAGCAATCTAGCTGCATATATAAATACTGAAATATATTCTAGAAATAGGGATGATTGTATCAGTTTCAGATTAATAACTGACATAAAGTGCTATTACTCATCCACTTATCATTTGTATGAAGTTTTCCAAAAATTAGACTGTGTGTATATTTAATTAAAGATAAGTTGCTATCATATTCACGATCTTGAACTAATCAGATCTAGAACCTAGATTCCTGATTCCAAGTATGAAATTAATGGCAATATAAATTTTTAATAACTGAAATCTTTTCATCATAACAACACTAGTGTTCTCTTTATAAGTTTTCCTTCTATATAATAAGGGCATCAGAAGATTCAGTTTCTCTTAATTAGCTAGAACGTATCCACCTATCAAGGAAGGCATACAGAAAATTACATATTTAATTAATGTTAAGTGGGGATCACCAGAAAAATATGACAAACTACTACTGAATTTTGCTAAGAAAATTACATGGAGAATTGCACGGTCAGCAGGAATTCAACATGATTTCAGCAAGAGTTTTATATTCATCTGCCTAGAATGAAAGCACATATTTTGTGCTTTGAGATACTAGGCTAAAAATCAAAACTGTCACTGGTCATTAATTCACAGTTTATTTGCTTGCTTGTTTTTAGTATGCGCATTCCATTTTCAAACAAGCTTGAAGAATGAACCTAATTCTCATTCTTCTCTCTTTCATTCACATTTTATAATTTTGTGTTATGGTTCCTATACCTACTTATCCCTGATCTTAAATCTCTTAAATCTTGCAGCGTGGTAAGTTTAACAACAAATAATATTTAGGTTAAGTATTTGTAGAAATAGCTGTTAAAGTTAGAATGAAAGCAAGGGAAAGGATGTCAAGTGATGCTGTGAAATCCGCTTCATGGAGGATAATTAAGACCATGCTGGACACAATCTACAGGAGACTGTTCAGTGATAATGAAGTTCAGCCTACCAAGAGAACAACTAAATGAGCTTCTAGAGAGCTGCTTCATGCCAGTGTTTTGCATGTGTGATCTAATTTTTTAAAAAACTCATCTAATTCCTTTATTTGAAAAATAAAGCATTTATAACATTCATTTGCTACTAGGAACCAAAACATTGGCTATTGGGTTTCTTCTTGAAGTAAATGGACATAACGTTGCTGTTACTGGACAGTGACAGTGACAGTGGCAATGACAGAGTAGAGAAAATAGTTCAAAACGTGTTGCATTTCTTTTCTGAGTTGCAAGGTTTATTTATTTATTTAAAACTGTGATATAATTTATAGTATTGTCAAGAGTTTAATTGTATATGCGCTGGACTTTCAAGGAGTAGGAAATACTAACTCATTTTCATATTCACTGAAATTTTTGAAAAGGTAACAGATTTTACCCATTGTCCCATTACTGTCTTCTGTTCTTTAAGTGGACAGTGTGACTAAAACATGTATACTTACAACAGCAGGCGTGGTTTGTTATCTTACTGAAAACAAATATGTCCTTGACAAAGTGCTTCTTCACTTTATCTAATCTATTTAAAGGGGGGGAAGGGCACCAATGAATCTACTTTAGTCCATTCCCCATTGTATGGAGAACAGTATATCTATCAGGCCTGTTTCTAATTGATTATTCTTTTAGGTCTTATTATTTAACTTCAGTGTTTTCTTTTTATTTTGTTTTAAACACCAT
>JANHZU010009007.1:29264-40951 GCA_032468055.1 Acrochordus granulatus | reverse complement strand
AGTGTTTGTTATGACCAGTGTTTTCTCTTGACAAAATTCTACGAGTGTTTGCCCTGCTTTGTTTTGTACTCCAAAGCCAAACTTGCCTGTTATTCTACTTATTTTTTGACTTCCTATTTTAGTATTCTACTCCCTTATGATGAGAAGGACATCTTTTTTTGGTGTTAGTTTTAGATGTTGTAGACCTTCATAGAATCATCAACTTCAGCCTCTTCAGTATCAGTGGTGGAGCATAGACTTGGATTACTGTGATATTAAATGGTTTGCCTTGGATTCGAACCAAGAGCATTCTGGTTTTTTTGAGATTGTATCCCAGTGTTGCTTTTCCCATTCCTTTATTGACTATGAGGTTAGTCCATTTCCTCTAGTCCACAGTAGTAGATTTAGTTGTCATCTGAATTAAATTCCCCCATTCCCATTGATTTTAGTTCACTGTTTCTCAGATGTTGATGTTCAATCATATCATCTCATGTCTGACCACATCCAGCTTACCTTGATTCTTAGCTCTTACAGTCCAGGTTCCCATGCAATATTGTTCTTTACTGCATTGGACTTTCTTTTCACCACCAGATATATCCACAGCTGAGTGTTTTTTTCAACTTTGTCCCAGCCACTTCATTCTTTCTGGAGCTACTTGTAATTGTCCTCTGCTCTTCCCCAGTTGTATATTGGACACCTACTGACCTGAGGGGCTCATCTTACAGTATCATATCTTTTAGTTTTTTGATACTGTCCATGGGGTTTTCTTGGCAAGGATACTGTATTGGGTTGCCATTTCCTTCTCCAGTGGATCACATCTTGTCTGAACTCTCCACTATGACCTGTCTGTCTTGGGTAACCCTGCATGGCATATCTCATAGCTTCATTAAGACATGCAAGTCCTTCACCACAACAAGGCAGTGGTCCTTGAAGGAGACATTACAATCAATATAGCCTTAATTTCATCTTAGATAGTTAATTGAAAATCCAGTTTTTGCAATTAGAAGCACTCATAGGCTGCTATATGAACTTTTATATTAAGTATGCTAATGAATAACCCAAGTTAATAAAGAGCTAAAAATTAGTGACAGAAATAAATAAGGTGGAGAAGTCCAACTGCTATGCATCAGAACATAATCAATGTCTGCTCCAGAGGTCTGTATCATCTGCTTCAAATCAAACTTGATTCCTAACAATTTCATATATGCACAGCTAGCTTTTTGAGCAATGAAATGAACTTGATTTGCCAATGTGTTCTTCTGGGATGTTTTTTTTTTTTAATTTCTCAGTCTAATCTACAATCCTGGCATTGCCTCATGGTCCTCCAAAAAGATACAATCTAGATTTTACCCTTAATTTTCACAATCAACCAAAATTAGCTAGATGCTGCCACTATCCCAATACTATACTTTATGGTTCATGTGAACAATTTAAATTGCAGTTTAAAATCCTCTGTCCTCTGCATTACAATAAAATCCTCATGTCACATTAGGCAAAAAATTATTTGAGTCTATTCAACTAAAAATATCTTACATTCTTTCTTATAATCAGCAGCTTGCAGCTGAACAGACTTAAAAGGTACTTTGTAGAACATTTTTAAGCACTGTTGTCTAATGAATATCCAACCCTCATGAATCTAACCCCAAAGCCAATAGCTGTTGTCTCAGGAATATTTCTTATGTGATCCATTTGACAGTTTTATTTATTGGTAAATAGAAAAATGAGGCAGTGGCAAAATGTTAACTCTTGTATGATAGAACGCTAAATAAATGTAAACAAATGATTTCATGCTTAGAACTAGTCAAGGCTGTTAAGAGGTAGATTTATATACTATTATGATAAAGAAGGGAAACATAAAACATAAGGTTTCAAAGATCTTTTCTTATATATAAAAAGCATTTTGTGCAGACTTACAGAATAGAGACCTCCATTTATGCAAATATATCTTACTGTAGATACAGCCAGCTAGTCATGGTCAGTGGCCCAAAAACTGATTTAGAAGTCCCACAAAGATCAGTTTCAGATTTGGGGTAGAAGGGCCTCTATGCCCACCTTCATAAGGTGGCTGCACCACTTGTAAGAGCAATAGAGCAGGCTTTACTGAGAAATATAAATAATGACCAAATTACAAGGTGGCCATTGTAATTGTCCACAGTATCGCAGAACAGAGTAACCTCATTCTAAGGAACTGTTTGCCTGCTTACAGTAACAATTAGCAATTGCTGAAATTGATGTCATCAGCGATGGCAGGACTATGCACTGGTTCAGCATTGATAATGTATGATTGAGCTACAGTATGATAGCCCAGTGTGTATTTGATAAGGTGAAGGTAGAAGTTTCCCTTTTCAGTCATGTCCAACTCTTGGGGGGAGGGTGCTCATTTCCGTTCCATAGCCAAAGAGCCAGTGCAGTCCAAAGATCCATCCATGGTCATGTAGCTGGCAGGACTATACACTGAGGCATACAGAACACTGTTACTATCCCACCAATTTAGGCCATACCTATTTATCTACTTGCATTTTGCATGCTTTCAAATTGCTAGGTTGGCAGGAGTTGGGGTGACTAATGGGAGCTCAGCCCTTTATGCAGCACCTGGGTCTTAAACTTGGGCTGCCAACTTTCTGGCCAACAAGCCCAGTGTCTTCACTGCTAGGCCACCATTATACCATACCATAGACCACTACGATATAATTGATACTATCGTGGAAAAAAACAGCCTCCTATGAAGATCCCAACAAGATCTTTCCAGAATACTATATCTACTATTAGGTCAATTGCAATCAGGAACTGAATCAATTTCATATGAAGAGATTTAAAATGATGGCAGTGCCTTGCTAGAAGAATAATCCTAGCATTACAATATGTTGCACTCTAACAACATTAATTTGGTAGATTGCAGAATTGATATAGAGAATATTAGGAGCTTTTCTATCTGGAAAACATAAATAGGAAAGGCATAATAGACGTTAATGAAATTAGTAACAATGTAAATACTTCTCATTCTGTTATCAGGCACATGTTATCAGGAATCCCTCTCCAATGTAACTGTGAGCATTGTTCCTGTGAGTTTTCAACCTCCTCACGATGATTACCCATGCAATCAGAAAATGTGAATAAAGCAGTCTCCTCCATTCACACTGTTTTAACAGAATTCAATCCAACCTGAATATAGCGTTTTTTAGCTGTTTCTGTTCATCTAAAACAGAACAAACGGTTCATCTGTTCTGTTCCAGAAAACCTGAAACAGGGAGTGTTTCTAGAGATATTAATGGAAGCAGAATGCATAGGTCCACGCTCTTAAAAATACTGTATGTGTGTAATACTTTGGGATATAAAAGAGGCATAGTGACACAAGTGGTTAAGAGCTCAGCTTGCTGGCTGGAAGGTTGGCAGCCCAAGTTCAAGACCTGGCATTGCCGTGCAGCAGGGTGAGCTGCTGTTTCGCCTCAGCTCCTGCCCACCCAGCAGTTCGAAAGCATTAAAATGCAAGTAGATGAACGAGGAAGCCAGCCAACAGTGAGGGGAGCAGGAAGTCAGCACTGGACCAGCCTGAGCTCGAGGTCAGAGCAGGAGCCATGGAGGAAGCCCCCAGATGTGAACACAGCCGGTCAGCTCAGGGGGGTCGGGGTTTAATGTTTAAAAGTTTAAAAATGTTAAAAATGTTGATTGTGAGCCACTAAGAGTCCATTAGGAGATTGGCAGCACATAAATATGATAAATAAAGAAACAAACAGAAAATAGGACATTTACCTCCTTTGTTTCCTCCAAGTTTCCTGCAAGTTGAGATCACTCCATGAATAAGAGTGAGTTGAGACCTATCAACCAAAATACTGTATACGTTCACAATTAGCAAAATATGTGGGATGGCATCTTTTAAAATGGCATGAGACAGCTTTTGGAAATATAAGTCTATCAGCACCTGATGCTGAACAGATTATTCAAGATAGCATTCCACTGAAAAGGAGGACGTTGGGAAAAGAATAGGATAAGGATAGCAATTTACCCTTTCTCAAGAACAGCTAAGAATACTGTAAGAGAAGAGTGTGTATGCTGCTTGGTCTTATAAAAACAGCTGCCTACTTCTAATGCTGTTATCCTGAGAACTATAAACCTTTGTTCAGTCCCTTTTTCTTCTCCTCTGTCTTGAATAATTGATAAAAATTAGGAAGATACTCTCACCTTGCTATTTTTTGAAACATACACCAGCTTTTCTGAACTGTGCTTCATAGTTTTCTAACTAAGGCATAGAATCCATTAGGAGGACAAAGTTTTCTGTAGTATGTAATGATCTTAAGGTCTAGGCTAGTATCTCAGCATGCAACACACTAATTCAGTCTGCTCAGTTATGTTTCTAATTGTTATTCCAAAAAAGTCAGTATCTGACAAAATGGCATATTATATGCACTGAAAACAAGTTTGGATTCAGGAGGGAGGCAGTTTGCTTAGCTCTGTGAAAGTCACTCTACCCCCAAAAGGCAATGCCCATGAATCATGGTACAGAAGGAGACTTATGAAATAGTGCAATTATTCATTCCCATGACATTATTGATTCCCCTCTAAGAAGACACTTAGCAGGAAAAATGAGTCATTGTTGTCCTAACAACCAATTCTTAACATTTCTAAATCTCAAATAAATAGTACTAGATCTGTTATTTCAAAATCAATAGACATTGCTTCATAATAGCAGAAAATTAGTTTATCAATAGGAATTGACCAATGAATAACTCTAAAATCACAGCTATGCAGATAAAAATCAAAATAAAACCTTAAATAATGAGACAGAGTGGGTTTGTTATGGCATTTTATTCAAAAGAAAAGCATCTTTTAACTGGGCAAACATATTTTTGTTTTGAATTAAAAAAGATCAAATTCCAGGCTATCACATACGTTAAGTATTTTTCAGTTAGAAATAAAAATGATTCAGTGACCCAGCCTGTGAATGTTCAATGGTCTTAACTGCCAATATTTGTACTGGCAATAGTTAAGATATACCATCCATCTCATGGTCCAGAAGCTGTGGAAAAGACATATTTCTTCCCCTCCCAGCAGCATCAATCACTTAGAAAAGGACAAAATTTTGCAAACATAGTTCTCATTTGATTTCATTTTAAATTGAAAATTGCATTTAAACCAACAAGGCTTTACCAACAAAATAAAAGCATAGTTAAAACCATTGTTTCCTTGCAAGTTCCCTTATTGAACCACTGTTCAATAAGCCTCTTACTATAGTATCAGTTATCAAATGTAAGCTTGATAAATTTGCGGCTGGACCACCACTTTCAGTTAAACATCAGCTTGACCTACATAGAGAGTGAGATATAATGGTTCAAATCTAAAAGTGTTTTGCAAGAACAGCTCTATATACTTTAAGTAAATGGTCTCCCATTTTCATATTTTCTTCCTTTCAGTGAGAATCTTTTCATTTTTCCATCTAGGAGGAAACTATGAGTTTGAAAGATTTAATTTTGAAATTTCACCAATTCAGGATAAAATTTGTTATTTTATTAGGTCACAACTAACAACAATATTTCAAGTTTTGTTCATGGATATTTAAATATTAGTGAAAACTCTAAGTAACAGTTCCCTTTGAAATAACAATCATCATCCTTGAAATTCAGAAAATAATTCTTTTTCATCTTAGTGCCTATCACATGAAAGTTATAAAATCACATCAGGTACAGCACATTTGTTCCATTATTTTATTTGGTTTTAACATTTTTCCTTTCTGAAACAGTCTTGTGGCCTCATAAAACAGTAGGGTCACTTATGAATTTGCTTTAAATTGCTTAAATACAATAACTTGTAAAATATAAAGTGTAATACTAATTGAATAGCTATATTATTTTATTTCTTAGAAAATAACAGATAGCAACCTTTCCATTTATTATATTTCCCTCTCAGACCCTATCAACTCCTTCCAGGTTTTCACCAGCACATGAAATGGTTCCCTGAAGAAAGAAAGGAAGATGGTGAAAGCCATTTCAGATGCCTGTTCAAACAGATTCTTTTCTTCTTCCTATCTCCATTCACACAGCCAATATCAACTGTTGCTTGTCAAAAGGACCCTGCAGAAAAAGGGAGGAAGGTAGGTGACTGTTACCACAAAAGTCTGCTTAGTTAGAATTTTCTCTCTTCCTCAAACTCAGACTATCACCATTACCAATAGTAGGTTGCGTTGTCCATTTGAGGCCTAAAAAATGCGCCCCCCCCAACTTACTGAATATAAGTCTGCCCCACCAGGGCTGGCAGAAGAGGCATGCTACAGACCCCATTAGTCAAGGAATTCAGGCTGGAAGGGTCCAGGAAAGAGCCTTTTTTGCCTCGGCTCCCATCCCACGGAACATCCTGTCCCCTGAGATAAGGTCTGCTCCTACCCCTTCAGCCTTCCAAAGGAGCCTGAAGACCTGGCCCCAATGGAAGTATGTCAGCATGGAGGTGGCTGGTAGATTAAACTAGCCACACCTTCCCCCATTGTTACCCAGCCTCTCCCATTTCTGCCTGGTTAATTTTAAGTGATTTTAAAAACTAATTTTAATAGTCATATTTTATGGTTTTAATTTTTTATTGTGAGCTGCCAATAGTCATTTCTAAAGTCAGCTGCATATAAATTGAATGAATGAATGGTATTATTGCACCCTAGAAGTCTTGCAGCTGTGGATAGTATATTTATTGCCTGAAGAGAAACAGAAGAAGCCACACGCTTCTATCCATTTTAATGCCAACCTAGAGTTCTTGTATAGGGTTGGGTACTCAAACAGATTAGGGCTATTTTAAATGTACCCTTCTACCAACATTTCTCTACTTTGCCTGACAAAAAATTGGCTAAGATTTGGAAATGAAGACTTCTAGAAATTATGGTGAAAGGAGAAATCATTGTCCTACTTAGATCATTAGGACTGTGAGAGTTTAAGATTTCATGGTAGTGATGGCAAATACAGGTGTGTTCCAACATATTTCTGCCAAACTCTTGTGGCTGGAAACATCTGGATCCATTTTGTTTTAATTTGTTTTTCACATAGGACAGGAGGATGGTGACTTAAAAGTAAGGACATTTATATCTACTCTTCTGCCTAGTATTTAGACTTTCCATAACAACTACATTTTGCAGAAGGGGAGACTTTTAGGAGACTCACAAAGGTTAATGAATTGCAGAGAACTGTGAAGGTTTTCCTAGCTAGAATACTAAGGTTCACACCAATGTCTGTCATGTCTTCAGCCATACACTCACAAACATGCAGAGAGGTTTGCAAACTTTATTAGGAAGTTTTTAAGCAACTAAACAAGTGGTAAAGGAAATGTGTATGCAAACATGTGCACACCTGCACACGCACACACAAGAAATCAAATTGCCAAAGGTCCAGCAAGCTTGCCTTCAAAAAAAATCCAAATCCAACACAGCAGCCCCAGGAGTGGTTAGCTGTAGTCCAAGAGTCCAAAACGTGGTAGAAGGCTCATTAGTCAGCTCAGATCTAACGTCACAAACCCAAGAATTCAAGGCATAGGGAGTTTAGGTGAATGAATGGTTGTCACCAATGGAGAAGTTTGAGCTTGCTTCTGTTTAAGAATTAAATAACCCTAAGGTTGCTCATTTGGAAGAATAGGTTCCTTTCTTCTGAGGAGCCTCACAGAGCACCTTAGCTCTGCTCTCCTCTCTGTACGATAACCCCTTGCACAGGGAGACGGTGGCAGCTCAGACTCCTCATCTTAGACCAGCGGTAGCTGTGTCTCTTAGTTACTGGATGGTGCAGCCTCCTCTGCTTGCATCTCCTCAGGCAATGGTTTATCCAGCAACATGGGGGCTGACTGCCTGTTGTCAGTTTCTTTTTCCAAGTCTAACTGGCCATGACAATATTTTGGTCAGTTGAACAGAATATTGACACAATCATCTATAGGCAGTGAGGGTTCCACTGTAAAATTTCTATAAATGTCCAACTCATAAAGGCAGTAGGAAAAATGGTGAAATGCCAGGCTATGCATTTTGTGACTGAATATAGTAGTTATATTAAGGAAGAAACAATGATATAAACAGTAAGCAGGAGGTATTGTAAAACAACTCAAGACAACAATTGCAGCAGCGTGATTAAAGTCCTGCTCTTGCATGTGAAGCAATGTCACATGCATATATGAAACTGAAGGCAGGGCTTTATTTTCACTGCCACAACTGCCATCTTCACTAAATTTACCATCCCTTATTGAGGCCATTGACATGATGGTAAAACAGAATATTCTGCCCATTTTAAAACAATCAGGCTCTAAAGGAAATGTCCTAAAATGCACTTTCTGCAAAATGCATAATTTGCAAGAAGATTTTGTTCCTCCCCATGGAGAAGCATTTAGTCATGCACTTTCAGTCTCAGGCAATATGGTCCTCTCCTGTTGTATCTCCATACTCGCTGTTTGTTGCTTTTATGTTGCTAAAAAAAAGTTACGTTGCTTTAGATCAGAGTATATTTTTCTACATTTGTTAAATGGTATTTCTCAACCTCATCAACTTTAAGATATGTGAACTTTAACTCCCAGAATTCCCCAGCGAGTATAAGATGTGTGGAGTTGACATCCACACCTCTTAAAGTTATTCAGCTGGAAACACTGTGTTAAAGAAAAGGTTTGAACCATAAAATATTTTAAATATTCCTAAAGAGCAGTGAACAGATCTGTCTTCAAACCAGTTCCCTGCAGAGGAAGTCTCTTCTGTAAAAAATGAAAGCATTATTGCAATAATACTTCTGAATTAAGCAAAACAAACCTTTATGTCATCACTTTCCACATTTTCCCAAGTCATCCCACGCTGATAGACAGAGATGGAATTTATTTCCCAGACTCCATTTAGAGCAAATAAAGAATACAATGTTCACTGTATCATTTTCATCCTTCATCTTAATTATCATTGAGAAGAGTACAGAAATCATTATCTTTATGATGATGAACGTCCAATTAGCATTTCCCATATAAATTTCAAATCACGAAGGAGGCTGTAATGGATAATGCAAATTCCTAATGGTCTTTTGTTCCTGGCTGAAAAACTGAGGTGCTTAGCAAAATGAAATTAAATCTGAGTCATTTTCAAACTAGTTGAGAACTTTAATTACTTGATAACACAGGAAAGTGGAAGAGAGGTTGCAACTAAATCTTTGAAAATGACATATTGTAGAAACATTCCTTTTTCCATTATGGTGTTCATGTTTTTCCCTTCAAAGAGCTGAACAGTTGTCTGATGCTATGCTCAATATGTTTTAAATTATTGTGACTATAGAGTGGAAGCTGTATTTTTATTAACTGCATTATTCGGTGACTTAGGAAATTATTACAAATAAACATTCTGTTTACTCCTCTCTCTAGCAGTTTAATTGGATCTTATCAAGCCTAATAAGCCTCAAAACATCTATCTCAAAACATCTACCTCCAGGTCTGTCTTCCCATTTCTAGGCAACTAGAGGAGCAAATGTGGCCCTTCAATAGATTATCCATTATCTCCTGTACAAATAATTGTATGGTCATCTTTTCTTTCTTTCTTTCTTTCTTTCTTTCTTTCTGTACTATAAAAGTTCTTCCCTCCCGGAACAGGGGTGATGCTGCCATGTGAATCATATTTTTATAATGCACAGGCCTATAAGTACTTGGAATCCATAGAATGTGGATGAACATCTCTAGATTGGGATGCCAATTATCATGCTATAGATTAATCCTTTTCCCTGTGTTAACCCTCATCTGAAATTTCTACAACTCTGCATACTTTATGGGATAAAATAAAAATGCATCATTCAGGATGTTGTATGTTACAAATAATCAGCTTTGGCATCAGATATTATTCCCTGTATCTCAACTACCCTTCCCACCCATACAATAGAGTTTTTTAAACATTACTCAAAGGTCCAGATTCATGGGCAGTTATAACAATCAACACTTGGAATTGATGAAAGGAAAACAATCACACAGGCAACACAAAGATTCCAGATCTTACTTTTTATTAGTTTGCAGTGTCCTTCCCAAACGCACAGCATACAATCCACAATCCACATAAGAAAATAATACTTTTCAAAACTTTGTTGTGCAGAATTTTGGTTACTAATATTCAGAGTTCTGAGATCTGATCCTCCTGTGGTATTTATTACAAAAATACAATATGTTTTTTGTGCTTCCATACTATGTCTAAACCTGCCCTACTTCACAAAATTGTTTGAGATAATATTTTGAAGTCATAAAAACACAACTATATGCTGAAGACAGGTAGACAGATTATATATCTTTGATTGAAAATTTTAATGAAATGATGGAATATATCTCCAAACCTGCTGCTTGAAGCATTAAGGTAGTGTATCTTCCTCAAAGGCTTGGCACAGCCCCTTCAGGAGTATTTCCTGTAGGAAAGGCCTGATGTTCATGTACCCACATGGAGATGCTCTTGAAATGATTGCACTAAGCCTTCAGGATGATCTTTCGAAGGACACTTTAGTTGCTTCATAAAATATATCAATATATTCCTACATGTCTAACATTACTCTTTCCGTCTCTCTTTAAAATATTAAAGTAATATGGGAAAGTAATATCAGGTTTGAATCTACATTTTTGCATATTACAGTCAAATTCATTAAATTCTTAAAAAGGTTTTTAACAGAACAATAAATCCAGCACTGAATTGAGTCTCCTAAAACAGAAAAATATGTTGAAAGCTAACTTTTAAAAAACATAAAGAATACAAAGCACCACTTAGTATTTATTGAGGAAGCAAGAAAAAGTGATTTTAGAGGTTAATAAATCCAAATGTGCTAACACACACACTGAATATATAGCAAAGGAAGGTTTTGCTGTCATGAATATATAATCTTACAATCAAGTTCTTTATTTTTAAAAAATTGGGGTTTATTTATGAATACGTATCTGTGGACAGAGTATCTGATTTCTAGCTTAAACACATTTAGGTGTGGTTAATGGCAATGGACAAATTTCTTCCAGCACTGAGATGATTATGTGAAAAAGATTCTCTTTAGGAAGCTGTCATGTAATTGATTAAGAATGAAAATCATATATATTTATTTTTAATATATCTGCTTGTTCTATAAACATCAACAAAATAGATGCATTTCTGGCAAAACAGTTGTGTGTAGTGTAAGGTATATGATGACCTGTCAGATGAAATGGGAATTCTAGGCATTGCTGCTAATCGGAGATATCTCAAGGCCTTGTCCACATAGCAGCTTACTTAAGTGACAGTAGCACTCAAAAGCAAGAGATGGGGGGCAGCCCCTAAATCCTTGTCCAAGAGAAACAGAAAGATTATTGGTACAAACTGCAATACAGAAAGCATAAAATCACTCTAACCAGCACTAATTATATTGGGACACTGGAAAGTCAGAATGTATGTGTTCATTCTGAAATAGGATGAATAATCTGTACATTTTTAAGAAAATTGAGATAATAGTTCATTTATAATTCCTGCAGAGCAAGTGGGAATTATTGCCTGATTATATTAAGCTTTCCCCCACAAGTATTTTATATTGTCACTACAGGGATTTAATTGTCCCAAATTATTTATTTAGACATTTATTTATTTCATGTTTCTCTGACATTTTTGTTCAATCAAGTAGTCAAAGTGACTAACAAAAGAAAAACACAGAATAGAAAATTGAAAATCTATACAGTGGTGCCTTACAAGACGAGTAACTCACAAGGCGAGAAACCCGCAGGACGAGCAAAAAATTTAATCAGAA
>JANHZU010009007.1:9238-26909 GCA_032468055.1 Acrochordus granulatus | reverse complement strand
GATTATTTGGTAAAGAATGGGGTTCTTGCAGATAAATGTTTTATATATAGTGATATAGATTTACAGTACTGAGTAGAATAGGAGTAGATTCTGAGTAGAATCTATAGTGATATAGATTTACAGTACTGAGTAGAATAGGATATGATGTTTGTAATAAAAACAATCAAAAAGTATAGGAACATGCTCTGAAAACAGGAAAGAATTTCCCAAAATATTTTAGGATACAGGTAGTCCTTGACTTACATTGGCAATTGGGACCAGAATTTCCATCAATAAGTGATGCAATCATAAAACATAACTGCATTGCTTAATGACAGCAATCTCTGTAGTCCCAGTTGCCATCATTAATCAAATCCCACAGTTGTTAGGTGAAGCAACTTCCTGCCAGATTCCCAGAACCAAAATCAATGAGGAAGCTGGCAGGAAGTTTGAAGTCCTAGGCTGGAGGTAGATAACTGGCTGTTGCCAGATGGGGAAGGGGGTAAGGAGGTGGGTAGAGGTGTGGAGGAAGGTGGGGGAGTGTATGTGAGGACTCAAGAGAGTGCATGAGAGGCATAGTGAAGAGGATGCATGAGGGTATGAGGCTGTTTGTGAGAGATGCAGGTTGGGGAGACTGCGCAAACATGTGAATGGATGTCTGAGAAGCATGGCACAAAGGTCACAGAAAGTGCAAAAGGTTGCGGCACAGGTTGGGGAAGGTGTTTGGGATGTAAAAAGGTGTATAAGGATATGATGGAGGCATAGTGAGAGTTGAGAGAGTGCAGGATGGTGTATGAGTGTGTGAGCTCAGATGCGCTTTGGGAGGGTGCATGGATGAAGAGACTTACCCTAGCAACTTGTGATCTTCCCTGCCAGTTTCCTCCTTAACTTTTTAAGCAAGTCAGCAGAGAAGACTCAAATGGCAATTACATGACCATGGCTGTTGTAGATCCAAGACTACCTGGACTGTAGAAACTTAATCAGGGAGCTGAATGAGATTAGATGCACAAGGTAACCATGTATGCATTTTTCATGGGAAAAACAGTTGACTGAAATACTTTAAGAGATTAGAGAGTTTGCCTTAAAATGTGGCTACATACACAACTTTTCTCTTGATATCTCTCAAATTAGTTTGATACTTAGTTCTACAAGGTTTAAAATTTTGATCATTACACTTGTGTTGGTCTATACAAAGAAATCTTAAAAATAGACCTTGGTGAGAATAAGTTGACTGTTAAACTATCAGCCAGTGTTTGCTTCACCATTGATCAGAAACTGTAAAATAGATGCCTTGAGGGTTGCTATATTGATCCAACAGAGCAGTGGATACTTCCGTTTTCAAATGTCAACAGAATTGAATTTAAGAAGCAAGTAATTGCTCCAAAACAGCAGTTATTAAAAAAGACAGTCCTCAGAAATATTAAAAAAAGAATTAAAAATGAGTTAACATGAAATAATAGTCAATTTGATCATCTTTTCAATAAGAACAGCAAAAAAATATTTTGTAACAGTAGAATATCAAGAACTGGGAGAAACAGAGAAATAATAGCCAAAGGCTCTTTTTTATTAGTTGACATTTGGTCTCTTCAGTGTTTGCTACAGATTTTAAAGATTTGGTCCTGGAGCTCATTTTTTTAAATTAAAGCTGGGGATGATTTGGACTACATTTTAACTATGTCAGTTTCATATGTATTTGCAGATGGATCCATTAATTATATCCTATCTTACATTGTTTCTTAAGAAAATATCCACATAAAATTTATTTATATTTTATATATATTACTGTTGAATGCATTTATAAGTACTTGGAATGCTTTCAAGTCTCAAAATAGCAGAAGTGCATTTGGAGGCTTGAACAGGCTATATTCCAATCTGCACATTTGTGAGAAGTTGATTGATTCATTTTGCTTCCAAATACAGACTGAAAACAAGTAGAGGATGCATCTGTCAAGTTTATTTGTTTTTTTTTTATATTTTCAATTGATTTATATAGCTGCCCAATCAACATGTGACTTAGGGAAGCACAAACACTAAAAATACCATATTATAACTAGAAAAAAAATAGTAAAATACAATATGGCATAGCACACCAAATCAATTTCATCCATGCAAAACCAGTCAAATATTATCTATTCAGTTTTGCAAACATATGAAGAAAATTCATGCATCCTGTATGCATTTCTCCTAAAGTATTCTTGTATGAACTTTTCATAAAACTGTAGATGCATTTTGCAAACAAGTGTCTCTATACAGTATATTCTGCACAACACATACAGTATATTTCATTGTACTTGGTTGTTATTGTATTGGAGAATAATAAAGTGTACATATTCATATACCCTCAAGTGTAGGAGTTTCAAATACAAAAAAAATAGATATATTCAATGGAACAATATTATCATCCATTCTTATAAAAGTCCTCAACATTTCTAATTTTCAGTAGCATCCTGTCTAAATGATTTTATCATTATTTTAGAAACTTGGAGCTCTTTGTTCCCCTTTTTATTATAAGACTTCCCTCATTCTTTTATTTTATTTAGTGATTATTAAATTTATATCTTGCCCAATTTGCAGCAGCAACAATTATTTTTTTTACTGTTTATTGTGTACTTCTTTTTCTTTTCTTGATCTGCTTATGCCTACATATCATCTATGGAAAAAAGTCATTAAAATAGATGGGAATCTGATGATTTGAAGAAACTGTACTTAAAGCAGCATTTGAACATCACTTAAAGTAGAAATGTGTCTTGGATCAAATCTGTTCACAGTATCAAAATCATGCTGTATTTTAGTGTTGCTTTACATGAACAGCTATTTAAGATTGTGCAGAGTTATATGTCAGAGTACTTCTTTCCATAAGAAAGTAGCATAGAAATCCAAACTAGGGCACCAAATGCTGTCAGACATTTTGAGCTTGCCAAATTATCACAAATCCAGAACAATGCTTTAGTAGATGAATCCTTTATTGCATATGTATTATGCCTAGTCCTACTTGCCTTTTCCTATCTCTTTATTTTGGCCTCATGTGTAATCAGTTTTTAGTTATTACCCACCAAAATATTGCTTTGAAGTCCTAAAGGGGCAAACCAGACCACAACCATGGCACCGATATACCGTAATTACTGTCAGATAAAATGCATACCACTCTGCTGCTCCAATAAGCAACCTGCTGTGTCCTCAATTTTTCCATACTTCACTCTGTGAAAACTTTATCAGGCACAGTATGGAAACTCAATTAATGGTGGGAATTATATTGCTTAATGTTACCCAAGTTGTATCCAATTAGGGTGTTTTTGTCCTTAATACCCTTTAAAAAAAATCAGAATCCGACTTCCAAATTGTGAAAAGATTGGTCCCCTTCTAAAGGTCCCAGGGCATAAGAACAAAAGACTATTGAGTAGTCACAGCTAGCAATAAAACAGTTTTGCAATATTTTCTCACTCTCCTCCCAAAAGCAGATCTGCTAATTGAATATTAAAACTTCAACTGTCAGCTCTTTGGGCTTTGAAGAGGATCCCTCTAAACAACCATTATGCATCAAGTGTGCTGTGGAGGAAGCTAATCAACTAATGCTCAATGCTCTTAAATGAAGAGAAAATAGACAAATGTACAGTACATATTAATATAACTGTGTGCTAAACATTGGAGCCCTTATAATTCAGACTGCAAAAACTTTTTAATGCTAGGCAAGCTGCTGTGGGATTTGACTTAATCTTTGGATGCCAGTGATAGATAATTAGAGTTTTGCTGTCGTCGAGTGGTCATCTGGATTTTTGTAGAAGTTAGATCTACTAAGCTTTAGGAGGCAGTGAGAAAAAAACAGTACTGTTTTATTTTTCCAGATTGATTAAGTATGCTTTCTGGCCTCTTATATTCTTAGCTTAATATAAAGCTCTAAGCAAACAAGCAAACAAGCAAACAAGCAAGCAATTTGGAGCTCTAGCAAAAATTATCTGAAAAGGTACCCTTTCCTGGCACCTTACTGTGTTAGAAAGAAAGTCAAAGAAAAAGAATAGGTAGTCCATACACTTTCAGCTGAATTCCAGCTGTTACCAGCATATAATATAATCCCTAAGAGGTTACTTTTCTAGGTTATTCTTAACAAAAGAATAAAAAATTGGTCATGATTAGTATAATGTAACATAATTGTTATACTCAGAGTAATTGCAAAATCAGCATTTTGCATATGTATGCATCAAATGCCTAAGAGCACACAGACAAATCAGTGTGATTCCAAGTTCCTAAATTGAGCTGGCCTAGACATCTCCTCTTTCTGAGACTTTCAACACTCCAATTTAGAAGTGGTATCAGCATGCTGCAGGACTCAAGACAGTTAAGAAAATTGTTCAATAGAGATTTTTGATATATTTGCCTTCTCACATCTGCTAAAATGTCTTCCATCTGGTTTATCACTCTCTTACCTTTCTGGAAAAAAATAAAAGGTGGTTGGTATTATAAAACAGAGCCAGAGCTGGCTTTATTGTGGCCATCTGACAAAAAGCAGGCTCATATGAACATGTTTCCATCTTTGCTGGAAAAGGTAATATTTTATTTAATTCTGCCATTTGTTATACAAAAATGTTTACGGTACTTTGTAGAAAGATTTTCTACAAACTTATTTTTCCCCAGTCCTTGAACTAACTGAACACATTATTGTCCAGATACAACCAAGGTTGGATGTGGAGTGGAGACAATTAAATTTTAAAGAGGAGTGACAAGTCAGGAAGACAGCAAAGAGTAAAAAAAAGTCAGATATTCTGAATGTCCAAGGTAACAGGGGAGTCTAATGTAATGTGCAGCAGGAAATCAGTAGAATAATTGATTAGTCACTGAATGAAACATATCATTACTCCTTCTTACAACCTAATGCAGCTTGGGCCTAATCTACTAACTATAAGTCATCACTATAGGATATAAGTCTGTATCTTAAATATTTGTTGGTTATGCTATCTGCCCAAAGATATGAAAATGACTTTGCATTTTTGCCAGAAATTGTATACTTGAGCCATTTATTCTTCATGACAATGTTTGTGCTGGCTACATCCCTGAGAGATATATAGTTGATGTTATGAGACGAGTGACTTATACATGTGTATGCAAAAGGCTCAGAAGAAATTTAGGCTTTTAAATTTCAGTTAGAAAGTGGATTTAAACATGGATCATTCCTCTCCTAACCCAAAATCTTAACCACTATTTTATATACACTCTCAATTCATGATATTATTTTAGTAAGATTCAAAGTCTGAGATTAGAATTTAGATTCTAATATTTAGAATCATAGAATTAGAAGACACCATTTAGGTCATCAAATCTAGCCCTTTTCTCAGTAAAATAATTCAAATTAAAGCACTGCAGGAAAAAAGATGCCCAATGATGTCCGCTTACTTCTCTGAGTAACTGGATCTCTTGCTAAACTCTTCTTATTGTGTCGCAACAAAGTTTAAAAAACAGGCATCTGAAAAATTGAGAAAGCCTTTTGGATTAAAGGCAAAACGTCTTCGACTTGAGAAAAATCCAGTCCAGATGCCTGTTTTTTAAACTTTGTTGCGAATTGTCTTAGAGACATTCCAATGTGTAAAGACCAAGTGGGAAAAGATATCAAGCTTTCTGCTTTTAAAACTCCTGGATTTTTCCATTCTAGCTTCATCCCTTCCTACAGAGGAATGAATTTTGCAATCTAACTGAGTTGAAAATGTACTTGGACCAAGACGGAGATCTTGTAGCAGATCTGAACATCGTGAGCTTGGTGATTCTCCCCATGGAGGATCCCATTGAAAATTACATGGGGAGATTTGAAAGACAGAGGCTTATCATTAACTATGATATTCTTTTCCTGTTACTGTTGTACAACAAAGTAAGTGAAATATTGGCATCTTTTCTGTTTTCTAAAGTTTTAGGAAGTATTACATATGGATGAAATCTAGTCACTTACAGTATGTGGGTGACATTGCTGAGATTTTAATATTTGGAGCAGAAGCCTCCTCATAGTATATTTTTTATTGCTTGGGGGGCCTCAATAAAATTGACCAAGTTGTCCTTCATATGCTACAATATAGAACACTGTTTTAAACTAATTCAGTCTTTTCCAATACAGGATGCTGGATGATTATTCTTTAGGTTACAGATCATGGCTCTTTTGTGTCCCCTCTGCAATTCAGTATCTCCATAAAACTAATGAGAGAGGTCCTCAAGTGCTGGGGATCACTTGTTCTCAAACAGCAAAGAAGAAGGCAGTCTTGTTGACCAATGCCCAAGTTCAAATGTGGACTGAACCGATGAAACTGAATCATGACTGGATGGAGGTTCTGTTGGTCCCAGTGGGAAATAAGACTTGGAATTAGGATTCCCTTTGTCCTGGTGGGAAGAGTATCCCTGAAAGGCAGTTCATGCTCTTTTAAGTTCCTAAACAGACCTGACCTGGACAGTTATGCATGGCTCCCTTTCACCCCACTGGGAAGTGCAAGAGGCATTCTGGTCCTAGGAAGGATGTCAAAGGCTTTAAGTTCACCAAAAATCATAATGACTGGTCTGATGTGAGTTAATTCTTGACACAGAAAACTGAAGCAATGAAACATGACTTTGATGCAAAGAAAAACCGTTCCTGATCCCAGAAATGCAGAGGGACAATTTGAAAGGAAATGCAACTCAGATTTGGCCTCTGGCTTGAAAGAGGGCTCTTCACCTGAAAACAATGCAATTGTTGATATTGTTAGCTAGCTTGAGTCTCTCTGGGCAAGAAGGAGGCTCCAAATATAACGAATCATAAATGTGAGTCTCTCTTTCCATGTCAGTTGGTGTCACCTTACTGTAGTTCTTCAACAGAAAGGATCCCGCATCTTCAAAATATCCCTTTCTGCAAGCGGCTCTTACTCAAGTCCCACAAGCTGCAACTAAAGATGTTTGGCTCAAAAGTTTTTGAGCGACTTGTTCTCTTGACCTTACCTCCGTCTCATCTCACACAGTTCTAGGAACTAGTCGGTCAGTTTTAATCTCATTGAACTAAGATGGGAACCCCATCAATTGAGGGGACAGATGCAAATAAGCAAAGATCATCTCCTTTACGCTTGACAGCCTTAATTTCTGAGGAATTTTCCCTATGTATCTTAGCATGGAGATTGTTTTGGACTGCTTTCAACGGGGTGCAGCTTTGCAATGTTTTATGGAAGAAACTTTTGCAGATCCTACGAGCCAGATGTCATTTTGTTCATCAAAGTTTTATTTTAATAAATCTAATAGAATAAAAATCTAATAAATCTTTTAAAATACATTTTATTCTAAAATTCAACATAAATGCTTCATTATACTTTAAAATATTGGATATGTGAAGAATGGAAGAATTAATGTTCACACAGCATTGAGAAATAACCCACTATGTGTCATTTAATGTGTAACCCTTTTCTCAATTTCATCCTCCAGACTTTATTAAGTTGAAATTTCCTTTATTGCAATGTGAGATGCTAGAAGCAACAGGGAGGAACTAAATAAAATATCTGCCAGTAGTTTTATTTATTACATCTGTTTGGAACCAGATATTTCATTTTTTAAGTAAATGAATCCCAGAGAATACTTGTCTAATGTTCATGCTGACCTCCATTTTCAATGAAAGGTGAGCCCTAACATATTTTCTTTGCAATTCCTTTTATTTTCTGCTCAGTCTCTGCCTCAGTCCCAATGTGTGGACAGTTGTCATCCTGGATTTGTCAAGCGGGCTCGAGAAGGAGAGCCAGTTTGCTGCTACGACTGCCTTCCTTGTCCAATGGGGACCATCTCCACGCAGGAAGGTGGGTGACACCAAAGAAAAGGGCAGCCTTGCTGAAGTGGATTCAACAAGAATCTTTTCATGAAAATGCAAGTTAAAAGCCAAATTGAATCTCAGCTACAAGATATTCCTATTTATTTTAAAAGTGCACAAATTCTTATCTAAAAGGAAGAGTAGCTAAAAGACCTTGAAGGAGGGGCTGGGAACAGATAGGAGATTGTGGCAGATTGGCAAGCTTTACGACTGCCAGAGAAAAAAAAATATCTTCTGCTTGTTAGTTTGGATGTCTGTGAAGACTCTCACTCGTCCAGGGAAATTGCATCGCAACAAAGTTTAAAAAACAGGCATCTGGACTGGATGTATCCTTCCATAGTTACCTCACAGGGAACATCTGAGTTCTTTGAAACTTGAAGAATATTCTTAGGTCCACCTCCTGGAACAATTATTGAGATACACTCTCCATGGACCTACCTTTGAAGAGAACTAGGAAGGTGTCCCTAATCCACAATGAGATAGTGTGACAGTGATGGCTGCACCTCATTGCACCCATATTTCCACAGCTCCCACTAGCCATTGCAGATTATTTGCAGGACCAGGTTCCTTTGCCAGCCAACTGAATGTCACAAGAGAGACATCCTCTGCATCCAGTATGTTAAGAACAGCCATCTGGCAGGACCCAGGAGGTGTGGCTAGAGAGATTAACTGATTTATCTCTAATAATGTAGGATCTGATGAGGGTTCTGCACCTTACCTATCACATCATTTAGGTATTAAAGCTTCTCCCAATTCCATAGACTATTAGAAATTAGCTATATTTTTGAAAATGATAGCTATTTTTTCTTTTTTTCTGTGCAGCTGATAAGAAATACACCGTGGAAAATGCTGTTGATATCATGTGTTGTCTCAAGAAGGTATTACTTGAAAGCTAAAAGGACAGGATTTTCAAGAAATGTGACTTTTTGTTTTCTCAGATACGGAGAAATGCACCAAGTGTCCAGATGATAAATATCCAGATGAGGACAGAGTCCAATGTATCCCCAAAGTTATAACCTTCCTGTCTTATGAAGAATACCTGGGTATCATTCTGATCTCTTTTGCACTACTCTTGTTCCTAACAACAGGATTTGTTTTAATCATATTCATTAAATACCTTGAAACTCCCATTGTCAAAGCCAACAACCGGGATCTCTCCTACATCCTCCTCGTCTCCCTCCTGCTTTGCTTCTTGTCTCCTTTTCTCTTCATCGGTCAACCAAGGAAAGCCACCTGCCTTCTCCAACAAACAATTTTCAGCATCACCTTCTCAGTTGCTATTTCTTCTCTCTTGGCCAAAACAATCACGGTGGTGCTGGCTTTTCTTGCCACACAACCAGGAAACCAAGTGAAGAGATGGTTGGGGAAGAGCTTGGCCAACTCCATCATCCTTTCTTGTTCTGCTGTCCAAACTATCATCTCCTCCATCTGGCTGGGAGTTTCTCCCCCATTCCCTGACTCTGACCTCCACTCCCAGTCTGGAGTGATCATCCTGCAATGCAACGAAGGCTCTGTTGTCATGCTCTATGTCACCCTCACCTACCTGGGCTTTCTGGCTGCCATCTGCTTCACGGTGGCTTTCCTAGCCAGGAATCTCCCTGGGGCCTTCAATGAAGCCAAGCTGATCACCTTCAGTATGCTGATCTTCTGCAGTGTCTGGGCGACTTTTGTGCCAACCTACTTGAGCACCAAAGGGAAATACATGGTAGCTGTTCAGGTCTTCTCCATTTTGGCCTCCAGTGTTGGTCTCCTGGGCTGCATCTTCATCCCAAAATGCTACATTATCATTCTGAGGCCTGACCTGAATACAAAGGAACAGCTTACATCCAGAAGAAATGTAGAAATGTGAGACAGAGGAATTTCAACTCTCAACATTTCTCTAGAAATTTGTCCAAGCTTTTCTCCATATATCAGTAGATCAAAACTTTACTTGAAATAATTAAAGGGTGAATGGAAGATTCTGTCCTCCATTCTTTTCCAGTAGAATCATAAGGTGGCTGCTGAGCTGTTTTAAGCAGTCAAGGCATCATACAGTATCTACCTTGTCGCCTTAGCCTTCCTCATGCCTGAAATGCCTACTCACTTATTTTAAACATGACACTTGTACAGTCGGAATTTTCTTGATATGTCAAAAATAATGGAGGGTTTTGGGCTTTAAAAAAATCCATAATTATAGTTGATTGATAGTTTTTCTGCAACTGAGGTTCTTTACATTCTTGGACACAAGATGTCAGCATCAACCGCATAAGAAGAGTAGAGAGACACCTCCCAGCCACATTAGGAGGAGGATAATTAGATTATCCAACTGGTCAGGTAAATTAGTATATGTTAAACAAGAGAGGAAGGAATGATTTGGCATTGAATGGATGTGATGAGAGGGAGAGAGTGGAGGTTGGGTATAAACTCTCAGTCAGCAGTTGAGATAGTTCATATGTCTCTGTTTTCTGCTTGTGGATGCTCCAGAAGTATCTGGGTGGTCATTGGAGATGAAGATGAGCCCTCACAAAAAAGATTCTGATCTTTTTTAAGTGGAGGTGTGGAAGTAGATCCTGTTCTCAAGAAGAAATAATCCTGAAATCATCACATTGATTCTCAAATGTATCAGTAATTGGTGTGTTGGGCTGTATTTTCCTTCTTGGCTGTATCATGGCTGTATCTTCCTAGCATCCAAGAAATTCTCCACCTTCCTCATTAGCTTCTTGGACTGGGGTAATTAATTAATTGGGTAATGGATTAATTAAAGCCCATGCCACAGTCCACTTGTGCAGTAAATGAAATGGTTGGTTGGGATGATAAGATCCCTTCAGTCTCCTCCTGGGGGGGAGTCTCCAGCTCTCTCTTCTGTCAACATCTTGTTCTTCATTCCATTGAAAATTGATGTTTGGAATAATAAACAGGAAATGCTTTTTGTATAAATGGTAGAATAGAAAAGGAGCAGAATGTCATTGGATTTTGTTCTTCCTAAGCACAGCTGACCTGAAAAGGAACTGAAAGATAACATTAACAGTGTGCAGTAGAGTGAACTGCTTTGTTTCAGGGCAAAAGAAAAGTAAAATTCTAAGGTTTTTTCACAGGATATTTGTAGTTCTTACATGGTCGCTTCCCAGACTGTAGTACACAATGGAGCAACGACAAGGCATAAGACCATCATCCATTCTGATGACATGTCCCACCCATCTCATCTGGGCTCTGATAATCTGATAATGATCCAATAAGAACTTGATTCTTAAATTTGAGATATTTTCACCTTTACAAAACAGCTACTTTGCCCACCTGAAAATATGAATCACCGACTAATGCAGGTAAACTAGAGAGCATTTATTAAGGAGGGGGGTCTAATCTTTTTATATGGTGCAGAAACAAATGATATAGACCTTTGGTATACGCGATACATCAGAAAGCAAGTGATGAAACAATAAAAATGATTATATGTTAGTCTTGAACAATGGAAAAAATGATTTGAGATCACTTTCCACAAGTATCAAATTTATGGGTTAGATAACTCTTTCCCATCTGGGTTTGTATCTTTCTTAAAACCTGCAAATATATTCAAGGACATTCAGAATAAGTTCTCTGTTGTTTCGTGCAGAAAAGACAAGCCAGGAGAAATGGCCTCAGCTAAGAGGAGATAAATATGATTTACAAAAAAAGTGTACACTACACTGTTCAAAGTGCTAATATTACTTTTTAAAATGCTAATCATGAAACCCAAAATTCAAGGCAACCATGTGGTTCTGAAGCTATAATTTGCTGAACCATCATTTTATTTAGCAAATAGCATTTAAACCTCGAAAGGATCTTTCTTTTGCTGAGCAGATTTTTAAAACCTCTTGCAGTTTGAGTGGGAAGTAACTAAACAAAACCCACCAAACAAAAAACATTACATCAAGAAAGATCAAAGGACAACAAGGAATACCAATATAATAATAATGCCAAAGTTTCTTTCAAATTTTCCCTGTCCCTATTAAGGAAGCAATTATTCTTGCTAATTTCTGTTTTTGTGCAGTTCAGTCTTCACGAAACATGGAAACAGCTTTGGGTAATATGCATACAAACTCCTGACGCTCTCCTAATAACTGATCGAAAGCCGGTCTGTTTTGCAATAGTATATTTTTCAGAAAAAAGTATTTCATCCTGAAGCAGATTATGTCCCTGTGTGGTATCATTCAGAAAAACATCAAAAATTGCAGATTTACTCCAAATGCGGCCAAAAATATATTTAATTTTCATAGTTTACTCTGTATGGCAGGAGCAGAAGCCCGGCATATTCCATACTCATGACTAAATGACCATTTAATTTCTTGTGGTGAGAACTGGTGGGTCCTTCGTGGCCATTGCCAAAGAATAGTACAAATTCTCTGCCAGGACTTCAGTAGAGTTTTGAAGCGATGAATGCTAGAAGACCACCATAATCCATCAGTAATCAGTTGCTTTCAATGTGATATGCCAAGGCTGCGGCAATATTCTTTAAAATGTGAGTGCTGTTATCTTTGGCTTTTGGCCTGTGCAGATTTTCATTTCAATATCCTAAACTAATCCCAACTGGGCATTAGCAAGATGGTGGACAGGTGCATGTGTGGCATTCAGAGCTCCCAGTAATGCTTCTAATTTTTTTCTAATTTCCAAATTTGTGCTCCCTGTGAGATCACTGCTGAGATCACTGAGACTGTGATGGGATACAATCTCTCCCCTCCTTCCCTTTCTTCTTTGGAGTGATGCAGCTATTGGGGACTTACAGGCACTTTTGGAAGCTGGGTGAATCTTTTGAGGAGGTGCGACACTCATGGCCAGAGGAGTGGACTGGCAGCTTGGGAGCAGCGGCACTGGCAGCAGTGAGTGGTAGATGGGCTGGTGCCAGATGGCCACATTTGGAGCAGTCATCTGATGAGACCAAGTTGAGGCCAGCTGATAAGACCAAGAGGGCCAGGGAATCCAAAGCTGGGACGGGGGCAGGGCTTGGAGTAACATACTGGAGATAGGGATATACAGGGTCCCCTAACCAACCTTTCCTCAGACTGAAGAAGCTGCTTGGATAAGCAGCAAAACATATCAAACCAACAAGAAAAGAAGTCCAATTGCCATGACTCACCCTCCAGACAATTCTACCTGGATGATTGAGAATCTTAACTGATTTAAGGAGAAAGAAAGCCCTTACATTTTCATTTAGAGTTTTAGCTATTGGGCTAAAACTTAGGGAACCCAAGATTATGGGGAAGAGGTTCCTAAAGTCTAAAACTACTCCTTGAAAAGAAATGTTACTTCCCTATTCGTCACTGAAGAGCTAAGAGGAGTAAACATACATACATCCATGCATGCATGCACACACACACAAACTTGTGTTTTGTTAACTCAGATAAGCAGCAGACACAGAAAGGAACTTGTTCAAGAAAATTTTGGGGTTCATTGTGGGTAGCCATTCCTCTTGGCTCGGAAAGATAGACAGAAAGACCAAATCCATGTGCCTGTACAGAGACCTTGATTACAGAACAAAAAAACAAAACAGAGCTACTGGTATTTCTTGGTGCTCACCAGCCTGGGTTGCAAAAGATTCAGCTGGAGGAAAAGATTTCAGATTCTTTTTCAGACACACAAGGAATTTGGTTCCAGTGCATCAGCTCTCAGTGTTCTTGCAAGACAACAGTGCAGAAAAGAACATAAATAAATCAAATAAAATTTTGTATTCAACAATAAACGTGCATCCAAAATGTACAACCAGTAGAAAAGGAAATTCGGAAAATCTAGAATTGGAACTGCAAACTATTGGTGAGTATCTATACACATCGGACAGAACTTCTGGATTAATTTGGAATTCCTCGCATTAGGAATCACTGTGTCCTGTCACATAGCATGAGTTAAATATTCAGCTGAATTATGCATGGGAGAAAAAACTCTCCCTGTGTCTGGCTGTTTTGGTGTGCAATACCCTATTGTGCTGTCCCAAGGAAAGCGGTTCAAATAATTTATGTCCAGGGTGTCTGCTTGGCAGTAGTAAAATGTGCATCCCAAGCGTGCATCCAAAGTATGCAGCCAAAAGAAAGGGAATATTAGAAAGTGTACAATTAGGACCACAATATATTGATATCTCTGTATACAAATTAGTCAGAACATTACTTTAGAATTCTTTCGACTTGTGTTCTAAAATATAACATGAGTCAAGCATTCAGCTGGTTGATGGCACAGGAGAAAAACTGTCCCTGTGTCTGGCTGTTTGGTACGCAGTACCATATAGCACCTACCAGAGGGAAGGGGTTCAAACAAATTGAGCCCACTGTGAGAGGGATCTGCAGATATCTTCTCCACCCTTTTCCTGACCCTCTCAATATACAAGTCCTCCACGGAGGGCAGCTTAGCTGCAATTCTTCTTTCTGCAGTCTGGACTACATGGAGTTTGCACCTGTCCTACATGGTGACTGCACTGAACCAGTGATAGATGTACAAAGGACAGACTCAAGAACTCCTTTGTAGAACTGAATCAGGAGCTCTTGGGGAACATTGAACTTCTTGGGGGGACACAGGAAGAACATCCTGTGATGTACCTTCTTAATAATGGTGCTGATGGTAGCTCTCCACTTCACGTCTTGGAAGATTAATGGAGTCCAGAAACTTGAATGACTATGCTGCTGATACTGTCGTAAGAGGGGGTGAAACAGGAGAAGTCTTTCTAAAATCCCCTGTCATTTCCACAGTTTTGAGTGTATTCAGATCTAAGTTGTTTCGACTGCACCACAGGGCCAGCTGTTCAATTTCCCATCTATACGTAGACTCATCACCATCTCTAATGAGTCTAATCAATGTTGTATCAGCTGTGAACTTCAGAATTTTGACAGAGCAGTCTCCAGAGGTGTCGGCATTTGTGCAGAGGGAAAAACGTAGCAGAGAGAGCACACATTCTGGAAGAGCACCAGTACCGATTGAGTACTGGATGCAATCTTCCCAGCCTCACCTGTTGCTTCCTGTCTGTGAGGAAGCTGGTGATTCACTTACAAATATGGGCAGGTACAGTGAGCTGGTTTAGTTTGTTTTCAATCATGTCTGGGATGATGGTATTAAATGCTGAGCTGAAGTCACAAGAGGACTCTCCTTCTCAGCTTTGCCAAGGCACCCTGCATCTTCCTCCCTCCTATTTATCCTCTTTGTCCTCCCACAACCATCCTCCCCTCGCCTCCTCTTTCTACAGCAGCTGCAAAGGACTGCTGCTCCTCCAATCAAAATTGCTGCATAACCTCTCCTTCAAAACCAGAGGATCAAGAGTAAAACACTCTTAGCAAGTCATATAATGTCCAAAGTTATCTTCTCTAGGATATATATATTCAGCAAAGAATTACAGAGAACTGTAGAATTTGCAACAGGAAAAACCAGAAAAGCAAGTATGAGAACTCGCTTTACAGAGGCTACCATCTGTGCGTAATGTTGAAGCAATTGTTTAAAAACACAAATATTAATTTTTAGTTCATTCATTTTATTGTTTGATATTATCTTGGATTTTAATTTGCTTACACTCTTCATATTTTTGTTTCCTTTGTTTTTAAATAACCTAAATTGTCAAACAGGAGTCATACAAACCAAACAATTTGCCATCAAAAATTAAACTTTATGAACCCAGGGAATACTTTCACTATTGATTGCCTACTTTTATCTTTAAATGTTCCTTAGTGTTTAGATGTGGTCTCAGGATGATAATGTAGCACTTGGGGAAGAAGATGCAGCCTAGCAGCCCAGCACCAGAGGCCAAGATGGAGAAGACCTGCACGGCCACCATGGACTTTCCTTTGGTGCTCAGGTAGGTGGGCAGGAAGGAGACCCAGACACTACAGAACACCAGCATGCTGAAGGTGATCAGCTTGGCTTCATTGAAGGCCCCAGGCAAGTTCCTGGCCAGGAAAGCCACCAAGAAGCTAATCGCAGCTAGGAAACCCATGTAGCCAAGGACAACATAAAACATGGTGATAGAGCCTTCGTTGCACTGAAGGATAATCTCTCCTGGCTGGGAGTACAGGTCAGAGTCAGGGAATGGGGGAGAAACGCCCAGCCACATGGAACAGATGAAAACTTGGATGCCAGAAGAACAAAGGATGATGGAGTTGGCCAAGCTCTTCCCCAACCATCTCTTCGCTTGGTTTCCTGGTTTTGTGGCCAGGAAGGCCAGCACCACTGTGATTGTTTTAGCTAGCACAGAAGACACAGCTACTGAGAAGACAATGCTGAAAACTGCTTGTCGGAGAAGACAGGTGGCTTTCCTTGGTTGTCCAATGAAAAAGAAGGAGGACAGAAAGCAAAGCAGGAGGAAGACCAGGAGGATGTAGGAGAGGTCCCTGTTATTAGCTTTGACAATGGGACTTTCCAGATATTTAAGGAATATGATTAAAACAAAGCCTGTGGTAAGGAACAAAAATAGGGCAAAGGAGACCAGGACGATGCCAAGATGTTCCTCGTAGGATAGGAAAGTTATTCTTTTGGGGATACATTGGACTCGGTTCTCAGTTGGATATTGATCATCTGTGCACTTGGTGCATATTTCAGTGTCTGAGAAAAGAAAAAGTAATATTTCTTTTAAATCTCTTTTCATGCTTCAGGAAAGATCTTTGAATAACAGATGCTACTGAGAGATAGGAAAGCTATTTTGTTGTTCAGTCATGCAGTCGTGTCCGACTCTTTGTGACCCCATGGACTGCATTACGCCAGGCCTCCCTGTCCTGCACTGCCTCCAGGAGTCTTCCCAAGCCCACCCCCATCATACTGACTATGCTATCTGTCCATCTCATCCTCTGCTGTCCCCTTCCTTCTGATGTGAGAGGCTCATCTTCTGGCGTCCTATCTTTTAGACTTTTGTGACTGTCCATGGGGTTTTCTTGGCAGGGATACTGGAGTGGGTTGCCATTTCCTTCTCCAGTGGAGTCCTGTAGCCCATTTTCCACTAGATGTCCAAGATCCCCAATAACATCTTGCGTGGTCCTTGTTAACCCAGGCGACAACCGAGCCTGTATGGATTTCTGTAATTTACTTCTCATATTTTTATAGGGGGAGACACTCTTCATCTGGCAGCTCTCATCTTCTTCAGAGCACACAAGCCCCCTAACCACAGCAAGGTTGTTTGATTGGTTATGGACCAATTTCACTGAGTTTTTAGAGCATGGTTTTAATTTTAAATTTTATCCTCAAACTGTCTCCTTTTTCTGAATTGTTTTTCTTTCACAAAAGTTTTATTAACCTTTCTAGGTGGTTTTGGTGTCTAGGAAACAATCAGACAAGAGAGAGGGGAACCTACAGTCACTTAAAGGCTAGAGAAAGAAACTTAGAAGGATCTACCATCATGGGTCAAACAGTTAAAATTGGTGGCAGGAAGTTTGTCGTATCTGATTTGCAAGATTCTGTTAATGTAGATTTATAATAAAGTAGAATTAGTTTACTTAATCATATTTCCTGTTTGGCTTACCTGGGAGGGTGATAATTCTTTTGCTTTTATCATTTGTATTTCCCTTTTAACTTTTAAAACTTCACCTTCTTTGGCATTTTTAATAAAGCATTCTTTTCCAAATCATTCCCTTGGCCTGTTGTCTGTAGTTGCATTTTCTATGCTTTCTCTGCTTGTCAGATTAAATTTGCTCTATGTCTGTCATTCTTTTATTAATATCTTTGGTGACAAACTCTATCCATAGAACAAATATCCTTACTGATAATGTTGATATTATTGTTATTAATTTCTGGCTCCATTCCTCAAACATTGTTATTATGTTTTGTGTTATTTTGTGTAAGTCAATATTAATTGTTAATTGACATCAGCATCAGACTTGTATTTTTTCCCCATCTGCTTAGAATCTTTATTTCCCTTTGGTTTGTCAGGTGCAAAAGACTAGATCTATTCTTAAAGGCTGCAACTAAATTTTTTATTGCTAAAGCTAT
>JANHZU010009006.1:311916-327227 GCA_032468055.1 Acrochordus granulatus | reverse complement strand
TGATGGCACATTTACAGACTGATAAGTAGGAAAAAGATAGTGTCAACCAACAATTGGAACAGCCAATATTTGTACTCCCAGGACTACAAAACAGCTGATTACCAATAATTCAGAGAAGATCATTTGATTAAACTATTTTTCCCATCTTGGAAATTTTGTGAGAAGTGTCTGCTAAGTTCTAATTATAATTATAACTTGCAAGATACCAGAATCAGACAAGCCTGAGGGCAGGGATAGGATCTGAACAGAGATGTAGAGATGGATAGATTCCTTACAGTAATAATTTTTTTATTTGCCTTGTACTACTTTGCCAAATCACTGGGAAATACGTGATACAATTTCTATCCATCTGTTCATATGACATCCTAGATCCCCGAATAAGCGTCTCATTTTGATCCTTGGAAGTTGCTTTGTCTGTTTAATGTTTTATGACTTTCTGGGTGAATTAACTGTTTTGAATGTGCATTCAACATGTTTACTGACAGCATGGAGCACACAGCAACCATTGCCCAATTGGTGCTGGGAACATAATTATGCAAACTGATGTGAGACAATGTGCTTGTTATGATGCCCATTGAAATATACACACCAAAACGTATATACAGAGGTTATTGTGTAAGTTTTTTTCCTTTTCTTTTCTGCACTGTAAATCCCAAGAGTTAGTATCTCAGAACTAATCCTGGGCTGTAAGATAGTCCTCAACTTACAATCTTTTGTTTAGTGGCCATTTGAAGTTACAATGGTACTGAAAAAAGTGACACAAACGGTCCTCACAGTTATGATTGTTGCAGCATCCCCATGATCACAAGCTTGGCAACCAGCATGTATTTTCAATGGTTGCAGCCTCCTGGGGCCACATGATTGTCATTTGCGACTTTCCCAACCAGCCTCACAAGCAAAGTCAATGGGGAAAGCCAGTCTAATTTAATGACCATGTAATTTGTTTAATGATCACTTAGCAATTGCTTAACAATCATAAGGTGTGATTCACTTAATAACCACTCACTAGTGACAGAAGTTCTGGTCTCAATTGTGCTTTTAAGTGAGGGACTACTGTATAATTTTTGCCTGAACTGGTGAAATATCTTAAGAAGACAAGTACTGAAGCATTTGAGGTTAATTCAGATGACCTGAAAGGATCTCTTCTAATGTTATAATTCTTGAATTTGATTGCAGTCCTTTCCACAGTAGTATACCTTAGTTGGAACCATTTTTGTTCTGACAATAAAATGCCAGCATAATGCTATATTGTCCTGACTTTAGCACTACTCCACATATTTTGCATCTGATGGGTGACTGATATTTTAAAGTGCTGACTGGTTGATGAATAGCCAGCAGCATTTCTATCTCATCCTCCTTCTAAGTAATACCCCTCTCCCACATTTCAATGCTACTTGGGCATACTAATGGTAATCCAGCCTAGTATTGTCATATGAACACATCTGTCCAGAAAAGAGGTAAGGGAATGCTATTAATTTTAGATACTAAGATAGTTTAAGGAGAAAGCTCTGCAATAGTCTTCATTGAACACTTACTTGACAGACCCCACGCTTGGCCACCTACGTCCCAATTTTGCAAAATGCTTCTTTGGTGAATTGATCCAAAGCCCCACAGGAAAGTGAAGTTTCCCAAAGCGGGGACTCCCGTCCTTTCGCTCATCTGAGAACATGATCACAGGGACCTGGAACTACTAAAGGACACATGGGTAGGAGAGAGGAAGGGGCGAGAGAAACAGAGACAAGAAATACAGTTTGTAAGGCCAACCCTTGGTGACTTTGGCCCTGCCCTGGTTGATATCCTTTGACCTACACAGAATGGCTTCTGCAGCATACTTTCTAGGTATGTTGGATTGCAGCTCTTACCCCTTGTAGTTAGAGATAGGTTTTTATTTTCCTTATGTGTAAACCTCGGTTTTCTGAGTGTGGCTTAGTGTAGAGCAGAGCTGTTGAATATTAAGAGTATTGAGCAGATCGAGCATATTATTAAGAGTTATTATTTTTATCTCTAAACAGTAAAGGTTCTTGTGCTTTAATATGGAAAGGCCTTGAAAGACAAGGCAGAAATGTGGATATTATCTGTGTATCACAATGAAAAAAGGGAGGAGACAGTATGACATAGCCAGCCAGACTTATTACATCTTAATTTCACAGTTAAAGCTGATCTGGCTATGTGACAAGTCTCAATTTCTTCTCAGATGGACTTCAGTTTGAGCAGCAAGGTTGGTAAATTGATGTTCTCCTATTAGGGATGTCTGATATGGGCTGCAAAAAATCAGATAATCATTTGATAGCAAAAAGTTACAAGAACTATTGACTCTTTGCTGCCACTAAATGGTTACTCACATTTTTCTTGTCAATTCTGGTAGCCCTATGGTTGAGTCTCCTCTGTTTTTGTCTGTCCCTTGCTTTGCCACCTCCAGCCTTGTTTGACTGGCTCCCTGAGAAAGTAGCTATGTCTCTTACTCTACAAAGGGTCCTCCTTTTTATTAAGGGTTGTTATTTTATTCTAACTCCAGGTTTGTTTTAATCAAACAAAGAATCAAAATAAAGAAGTGAGACTGCAAATGGAAGTGACTTAGCATTACTCATCAATACTTAGCACCTGGGAGGCAATGGCCTCAACATTGGACACATGAGCAAACTGGCCAAATGACCTCTATACTTCCTCTAACATCCAAAAATATGCATTTTAATGACAGCTTAAAAAGGCAAGGAGGACCAATAATTCCACCGTGTGGGCTTGACAGATAGGTGGGTTGAGAAGAAAAATGCTTAACATATATCCAAATGTTTCTTCTCCCGCCTGTATCCCACAATCTGCACAAAAGTAAAAGAAAACACATTTGAAAATCTGAACTACATCATCTGGTCTGTTTTAATGATACTTTAAACCATTTTAAACATTTCATTTAGAAAAGCAGGATACAGATGTAGTAACAAATGTATTGTGTATATCCACTTGCACACACTTTACACAATCCTGAAATGAAGCTGGAATGCTTTCTGTTTCTTGTCTTAGTTTGGTTTGTCTTTACCCTCCTGTTTCATACTAGCTTACCCTTCTCCAGCATGGGGTACTTCAGATATGATAGACTATTCCCAGAATTCTCAGGCAGTTTGCTGTTGGCCAAGCCACCTGCCCATATAAGCCTGGGCATTGTAGCCCAATAAATCTTGAGAGCACCAAGTCAAGGACAGCTGCTCTAGATCTTTTCCTTGCCTAAATCTTCCAGTCTCCAATTGGCTGATGTTTCATGGGCTGCACAATTCAGAACTAGACCAAAGAGGCAGTGAGAACAAATCCAGAACTTCCATGGTGGATGTGAGTCATAGGCCCTGAATCAAATGGTTACGTCAACAGGAAAAGATGAGATAACCAACTTTGGGGTCAGGATAGCTGGGCCTCACATCACTTGAGCTGCTTAGTTCTTGGGAGATTGAACAAGATGGTGAGACCCTGTGAGATAAACTCATCCAAGCCCTAAGCCCACCCTATCCAATGCTTCAATCAAAGCCATAAAGAGTAACTCCAAAATATGATCTCCCTTTCTTTAATCAACTGGTGCCTAGCACATTTTTCTTTTTTTCATAATATGGTACTACTTTAGCACAGAACCCAGGAGTTTTGGCTCTGCACTCACCAAACTTTCTCAGGATCTGAGACCAAAAATCAAGAGATATTCCAATTATGCATTCTTTCCCATTTACCTGCCCCCTAGGAAAAAAAGAAAACAAATAATGTAGGATGCAGTATTTTGTAATGGTATTCTTAAATTTCCCACTCAGAATGGGATGGCTGTCCATGGTCTCTTAGTTTTTCTCCCAGTCAACATCCACATTGTCAAATTTCTGCAAATATTGGCTCAATAGAAAGCATATTTTTGAGAAGCGAGATGATTTTTTTAATGTAGGATCAAAGTAGTTGTTTAGTGCAAGGAGAAAACCAACCTTCCACCATCTGGGTTTGGTGAGAAGAAAACTGTGTGGGAAGAGAAAGAACTACTAGAGTAAAGAATACCAGTGCCAGACCTTATTAAGTTTCCTTTGAGATGTGATAGGACCAATCAGGATTCATCCATACCCACGCACCACTCTTCCCCATTTTTCCACCTGTTTATTGTACAGACCTTGTTTTGAAACTATGGTATAAATAGTCTATGAAATTTTGCATACACACACATGCACACCCAGTCAAGACTGACATGATTACCGGCTATACAGGCTGTCCCAGATGCTGTGGGTTCTGCACATCGCTCACTTCCAGGCATCCCATGGGCCAAGCTCCATCTTCTGTTCCCTATGGTGTCTCCTATGGTGTTCCTGTATATGCTGTGACTTAAATCCAGAATGACTGCGCACGGATTTCCCGTGCCTCTGGTCATTCACACACAGGAGGTGGGGCAGGAAAAGGAGATGGGGGTGGCTGGGCAGGAAACAGGCTTGAAGCAAGGCCTCTCCCAAGAACTAGGGAGGGCAAGAGAGCAGGGAAGGGGACAGAGAGGCCAAACTTTGAACTAGCAGGGGCAGAGCCAAGAAACCCCTTGCAATAAAACTAAGGGGGGATTAATTTGGACAATTAGAATAGGGATGAGTTGACACTTTGTCATTAAATGGTAATGCCTATTGATTTGATAATTTGGACAGGAGGGAACTATGAGAAAAACTTGCCTGAACTGTTTTCTCAAAACTGTTTGCTCCCAGATATAAATTTTGGGATTTTGGAATATCACTATATGTACCAATATTTTTCTTAGCTTTCTTGTAGCTATTAGTAACTAAAATATCTGAGTGGGTGATCATTCCTAATCGCTACATTGTGAGAAGCTGATACATCAACTTGCTGAAGGATACAGGAGCAAGTTAAAGTAGCATTTTCTTTGAGTTAGCATTTTCTTTGGGGTTAGCACTCTAACACCTATAGGAACAATTGCACATGTAATTCTCCCAGGTGGTATTGGCAGGCTCCCAAGATTCAATAAAAATAAATTAAAATGTTAGAAATCATGCAGTGTTTTCAAGTCTCACAAGATAAAGTCAATCAACCTCCCAAGAATGTGTATACACACAATCACACACATACACTTTTCTCTCTTCACACTCTCACAAGGGATCACCTGCAGGAACATTGTGGATCACAGGTTGGGGAACCATTGAACTATGTCCTTTTTCCTTGTGAGTTGATGCTTCCATTTCTTTAAAAAAATATGCTTGAAATGACATGTCTAAAGTGAGAGCAAACTCATGATTGGCTGGCTGACCCCAGTGTATAGGTGCAGATGTTTTCCTGTGGCCTCTGCACATCAGATAATTATACTGGTAGCTCAAGAGTTTAGTGACATAAGCACTCTATTAATAGCAACTATGGCGGTGACTACATTTCATTATGCACATATGCTTTTAAAATATGGGAGAAGAGGTCTATGCATCTTTGTGGTAGGTTCTTTAAATGGTTGACATAAATCCTACAAACTGATTCCTAGCTTTATTAGAAGTTTAGGGTGCAGATCATTCATATATTTTGTAAAAACTCTGTTCAGAAAACTTTTTTTTTCAGAAAAACTTGCACAACAGCTTATACTCCAAATGAACTATTTTCCATAGAATCAGAAACTTGGAAAGAGTCCTACGTAGATCACGAAAATCAACCAGGCTTCCTGGAAGGATCCAGAGTTAGAAACTCAGTCTCCCCTAAGCTACAGATTTCCCATATTAAGCATTTAGCAGAATAACCGACTCAAGTTTACAGTCTTCATTTTCATACTTATTCTATGCAAATGTATTTTATTGTAACTGGCAATATAAACATGCACTTTTGATACCCTTATATCTTTGGGTCAAGTCCAAATCTTTAAAAAAATAATATATTTGAATTGTAATATATTTAAACATAATATATTTGAGTTGAGTTATATACTGAAGGCAAGATACAAATATAGCACTATTGCTGCTATTGGTAGCTAAAGAATTCCTAGAGTGAAGTATGGATTTCTGTGCCTCTGGATAATTTTTTTCTGTATCAATCACAAAGATTTTGAACATTACTTTGATGATAATCTTAGAAAGGCACAAACTAAAAACAAACTAGATACATTATCTAGTTTTATATTAGATAAAACAATAGAAACAAGATCCTACTGAACTCAGTCAAAGTCCATTCAGTTCTGTACACTGTTTCCGCTACAAGTCAACTGGATACTTTTGCAAAGCCCAGCACAGAGTGCAAGACAAAAAAATTGCATTGTACATTCCACTGTTCCAAAAGGAAACAAGTTTAGTTGATATGTAGAAAGGCTGAGGAAGTAATTAGACACACCACTGGGTGATTTTAAAAAGCTGAATTGCAGTAGGGTTTGAAGCAGTGTTAAAGTAGGATATAGCGGAAAGGCTGATTCCTGTTCTGCTACAGGGTATAAACAGTTATGAAGGGATAGATTTTCATCAGTAGGATAGCATGTTGAGAAGAGAAGGGAACCACCTTTTTATCCTAGTGTCCATTTCCATTAGCTTAATGGAAGTAACTGCCAAACTTTGAAAACACTAAAGAACAAGACATCTGCTTATATCTTTTAAAAACTTGTGATCTTAGTAGCTCTCACAACAACCATGTAGGAAGGCTATAATATTATTGTTATTATTGTATACAGAGGAGAGAGCAAGGCTGGAGGGGAAAGAAGCCAGCTATCCTCAAGCCATTTTGGGGTTTCAGCAGTGATTTTTAGTGAAGACTTCCTTAAACAAATCAACATACAATATATCATTCAGCCCCTCATTCCTCTTCTCTCCATTAAGGGTGGGACACTAGGCCCAAGATTCCATTAGACTGCCCTTACTCAGCAAAAATAATCGCAAGGTAAGGAAAAGCAACAGGTTGTCTGCAGCCAGTGCTTCTATAACCCAAAGCAGAAAGTGTATTGGAGAAATATCTTTGGCACAGAAATGACAGAGGGTGGGTGAGCATATCTGTTTGGGGCTATCAGATAGCAGCCTCAGCAAAGCTGCCCATCCATTCAATCTCACACTTGCATCAAGAGATTTCCCACACCTGTTTCCTGAGTTTTTTTTTCCAGAGGAGACTTGTTTTCCCTTTGACATACTTCACTTCATAAGCAGAGGATGGGGTTGTCCTGGTAGGGTGTGTAATCACTTTCTCAACTCCAATTTCGATTTTAGGCGTGTGCTTGCTCAGTACATGAGCGTGCATTTCCCTTCCAACTGTTTTCCTTAGACAATATGCCTAAGTGTGAGGAAAGGAGTGGTGTTTATGTCCTGGCTTCACACCTTTCCCGTTCCATTATCTCTTGTGTATTTTGAGGTGTGGATCCAATATGGGCATATACAATTTTGTTTTAGAAGGCAAAAAGCTTGGCAAGACAATTGTAGGTTTATATTTGAAGCCTGAGATTTTGTGATTCCTTACATGGTAAAATAATCTGTGATACCTTCTTGGCTCTTTCTGTTTGTGCCTAAATCACCTGTTAAGATCTGGACCAAAATCAAGATATGAGAAGATTCAATCCTTGTTTATACTATTTTTCCAATAAAAACCACCAACTTGTCCTGTAGCAGCTATCCACAATTATGTTTTCCAATATATTGGACTACAGCTCCAGTTGGTCAAAATAAAAGGAAGATTGCTATGATAGCCCAACACGTCTTAAATGGCACAAAAGGAAGAAAATCTGTCTTGAATAAACTATTGAGAAAATGTAAATAAATTATTGAGAAAATAGGTATCCACAGAAAACTTACATATTTTCTTAAAAGAGGTTGAAGAGGAAAAGACTTCTTCAGAGGTAGCACATGGAACAAAGTCTAAGCTAAAACATAAATAAAATTGAAGACTGTGGAGGAAAATCAAATTTTCATGTACAAGAATATGGGGAAAAAAGCATTTAAAAATATCTAAACATTTCAGTTGTTAGAAACATATTTATTGGGAACTATTCTTCTCTTTGATTCTTTGACAATACTTCTATTTGCATTTTGTTTTGTTTTGGTGGGGTGAAGATTCACAAATCTGCTGAGGTAACTAATAGTTGAACTGGAACTGGGTGAAAATATACTTGCTGTTGTATCTCCCAGGCCGTCTTCATAAAGGCAGTGGGAGATCTTCATATTTTGCCAGGAAAAGTTCCCAGTTTACGTTGCTCGTCCCACTGATTTATCTGAAGAGCAAATAAGAACCTTAAGGAAGCTTACGCACAGTCACGAGATATTATGGTTTTTGTAATAACAACAAAACTAGCAACATTCCTCTCTTGACACTGAAAATCTCAAAATCATCCTGGCTACCTTTTACTATCTCATGTCTTGCAGATGTCCTTGCCTTCAATTCTCAAATTCCGACACAGCAAACCTAGCAGTTTATGTAGGCTAAATTATCCAGGGATTGGTCACTGGATTAGGGAATACCGACTGAAGCAATTTACCATTTTCTGTCCATTAATTATAATCTTCCATCTTATGGAAGAAAGGAAGTTTAGCCAGACATCACCAAAGAAAGATTTATATAGACAGTGTTTGAAGAAATACTGTGATCAGGGATCACATCCTTGCATGAAAGCGAATGGACTTGATCTACATTTCACTTTTCATAGTAGCAAAGCAAACTTTGATAGAATCCAGCCCTTGTTGCAGTGTTGAAGAACTACTAATGTATTGATGCACTGCTATCTTGTGTGTTTTATAGCTAGCTGACATTTTGTGGTTCAGGAAAAAAAGTATAAGTCTTTTACAATCATGGCTAAAATGAGGCCTTATCTCCTGTTAGTTAACTGTAGTGTAACAGGAGATAAGATACACAGGCTGGTCTGAATCACTAGTGCGTGTTGGGTACCTCTTTGAAAATATTTATCAAACTGAAAATCAGTCTACTACTAGAAGTTTGTGCATATTATAGACAATAACAAACCTATAGTAAATAACCAAGACTTCAAAACATGGCCATGTTCATAGATATGGCAAAATGGTATGGTATGGAGTTGTAATATTCTTTTAAACAGGTTATCAGACTTTCTAGAAAGTACATATTTTGCCCTAGATTCCAACTGAAATGATCCATCACTCCAAAAAGGAAGGAAGGAAGAAAGGAAAGAAGGAAGACCATTGATTCTGTAGAAAAATGGGTAATGACTTCTGCTTTCCCTCAGTATCTGATGCTTCTGCTTACCCAACTCGTGGGACATATGGATTTGAAAACCTTATGGTACCATTCACACTTTTGCACATCCATGCCTTTGGTTTTCATGATCTTCTGACAGCGGTAATAATCTGCAAGGACAGAAGAAAGGCTAATGTCTTCTGAGAACAATTGTTCAACTTGAACAGGAGGAATTCACATTAAAATCCTTTCTTTATTATGATGTTTCCTGGGTGACTTAGAGCCAGTATCTCTTAGGTGTGGATAACCATATATAAATGCAAGAAATAAATAGTGTCATCCATTTTGCTTATTCCCACTTTAATATATCGGAAAGTTGTATCAGGTGCATCATGCAACATCTGGAATCAGGTTCTTTGCAAATACCAATACTGTAAATTGTTGAACTCTAAAGAAACACATTCAGATCAAATATTCCAACCTGCACCTGAAACCCATGACAATGCAATCCTTTGTTTTCATATTTTATTTATTCCCCAGAGTCCCTCAATAAGGGAGATGGATGATTTTAACATTCGATAAATAAATCCCATTTATTTAAATTCCCCCATTACCTGAGTTTCTCTATCTGTTTTTAAAGCATGTCTCTGAAATTACATACTGGACAAGCCAAGAAAGACATTCAAGCTTACTTTATGTGTCTTCATGGCTCAGGAGCTGTTCAGTATATTATCCTAGGCCTTACAGCCACATCTTCGGTTTTACTTACCCACGTAATTCTGGTAGCAATTACGGGTCTGGTTGGTGAATGGAAAGCGAGAATCAAAAGGAGCCGTGAAATGGATAGACTGTTTTTTCTTGCTGGAGTCTAGTGTAGAGGCTGAAACACTCTGCATTTCTGAGAAAATGAAAAGGAGAGGGAGAAAGTGTATTGGCAAAACATGGAGGATTCAAACTGATATACTGCTTGTCCTTTCACAGAACAAATCATCTTCCCAAAGAAGCTCTCATTCCAGAGATTCAAGTAACTATCCTATCCTGACAGCCACTAAGAACAAGTACTCTAATCATTTCAGCGATTCTTCCTCCCTTTCTAGGGAGCTGAGGGTTTTTGTCTCAGAAGTAGCTTCTTCTTATTGTTTTCTCTTCTCTATGAACCTGAAAAGTTATTAAAACATAGTCTTCATCCTGATTCAGCTTGGGACTTTATCCTAGCAGTTTTCTTTCCTTCCAAATTACTTCTTTTAAACTTTATATCAAACATACTCTTTATTTCCAAATTGCAACTTCCAACTTCCCTTTCTGTTTATTTCTCATTTGACATAGTTCTTTGCCTAGTCATAAATTCTCATCCCAGCTCATGGTAACTACTCCCAACTACTGCAAGCTGACTTATTTGAACTCCAATCCAATCCTCATTGTCCTCCTGTTCATAACATCTCTATTCGACATACACATTGACACTTGCAGAGCTGCCTAATGTTTCATTCATCTGGGATAAATTCTTCATTCTGACTGTTTCTTTCCTTTCAGATTAATTTATAGAAAATTAAATTTAAGAGGATGGAATCAGTTGGGAGCCAAAGCACTGGAAGGAGACCTTAACTATTGTCTCCATCTAAAATTCCCTCCTCATGGGAGGAATAATACAGCCTCCAGTATTGTCAAGAATTTGTATTTAAAAGATTTGAGATGCAAACATATGTATGTAAACAAGGAATTCCAGAATGTTTTGGCCATGGATGCTCTGCTGCATTGTCACAGATCATTTTAATTTTTCACTGTAGAGCGCAAGTCAAGTTGAGCTCCTAGGCAATCACGGCTGATCTCAGAAACAGCGACAGCATTGGTTTCAGAGCTGATTATTATCGGATAAGAGGCCAACATGAAAGCTTTTAGCTCCAGGTTAGATTGGGAAGACCCTCTCCTCCTCCCACGCAAAAATTCCAGAATATGGGAACACAAATCAGGTCCATTTTGTTGCCAAGAATGTGATTCAAAGTTACCTTTTTTTCTGTTTAGAACTATGAGCTCCCCCTACTGAGCATAACTTAATTAATATACAGTATATTACTATTATAGATGAGTTTTGTTTCCTTCTCTGTTTCTTGACCTGCGTTCTTTCACCTCCAGCTAAAAATCTCAGGAAGAAACTGCTGTTTCTACCCCTCAAAACTTATTTATCATATCAAACAGCTGCAGTGACTTTTAGCCTCCAGAGAGGAAAAGTGAGGGGGTTATTTCCTTGATCTGACTCAAGGAAACCAGTAGGCCTCAGCTCACCTGTAGCCTCAACCACATTTCAAAAGCCCCTTGATTTTAACTCATTGCTTCGCAGCTTTGAATGAAAAAAAAATCAAGTCAAATATTTAATCACAGGTTGGATGGGGCTCCTTCCATGGGCTCTTTGCCCCCTCCATTCTGCCTATTTATTTTATTTATACACTGCCATCTTGCTGAAAGATTCCCATTCCTGAAACATTATCCCTGCCCAAAAGTAACCCTGTGTCAAAAAAGAGATTGAATAGTGCTATACAAGACAGGATTGCTATTTGTAGGAGAACCACAAACGCCTGTGAAGGAGATGGGTAGTTTCTAAATTTGTTACATAAATAAATGATACATAAATAAATTGCCCTCAGTGCATGAATGCTCTGTCCACCCAGACTTTTATTTTTTTGGAGGGGGTTGGAAGAGAAACCCTTCTGGAGCCAACCCTGGGATAAGGCCACCGAGGATACCATAGGGCAAGAGCAAGCTAGCCACCTTTTCTGGAGAACGAATGAGGGTTTATGCTGACTTCTCCCCCTCCGGTTGGATTACGAATAACTGTCAGGATTTCTGGGATTAGAAGAATAATCAAGCACGCCGTGCTGCCTAATGATTGGCTGGAGGCATAGAATCTTCTAGAAGTGGTTTGGAGGGAGGAGCGTGTGAGATTCCTCAGTGAGGTGAGGCAACAAAATGGCTCCTTTTTACAGCACGGTGGAAACAAGCCACTCAAGTGGCACTAAGTGAGAAACACTGTTTTTGATAGACAATTCCAGTCCGTAAAATTATTTTCTGATTGGCTCTAGTGTATGTATACAGGTAGTCCTTGCTTCATGACCAGTTGCTTAGCGATCGAAGTTACAAAGGATATCCCCAGAGCTACTAACAACCCAGTTCTGGAGTTCTGACAGCTGTACACACATCCCTTGGTTTACATGATCACATTTTGGGTGCTTGGCAACTGGCTTGCAATTATATCTGTTTGCAGTGTCCTTCAGTCACATGACTGTGATTTTTGGCATTTTTTGCCAGTTTTTGGCATTTATTTCTGGTTTCCGGCAAAAATGCCTATTGAAGAAATTTGATTCGTTTAATGACTGCAGGTTCACTTAACGACCACTGCTAAAAAGGTCCTAAAATCAGGCATGGTCACATGGTGACCTGCTTAATAACTGCCATGACTTACAACTGTAATTTTGGGCTCAATTACTGTTGTAAGTCGAGGAATGCCTATATATACTGCAGCAGCCCTTAAGCTTGGCTGATCTCAAAAAAGCTAAGGCTCAGATCTGGCTAATAATAATCTAAGAATCAGATCTGGCTCGTATTTGGATGGGAACCTCCAGAAACACTCAGGATTAGAAAACTGAAAAAAAATCTGGAACAAAATATTGTTTCTTTGTGGCCAAGACGGTGTCATGGATGTATCTATGTAGTCACAAGGATTCAAGCTTGACCTGGAGACTACTTTTTATATATGTGTGATTAAGTGTGTGCTGGTAAGATATGCCCTTGCAAAGCACTGGCAATGAAAGCTAAAAAAGATTAGGGCTAGTGCAGATTTGAATTTGCTGTATGCATTTTTCTGATTCAATTTTTTTTTCCTAATGAAAACATATTTTAGACCAATTAATCCCTACAAAAGATAGTCAAATATTTTTAACATCAGAGTTATATGGATATTTAACATCATAGTTATATGGATTTTTAACATTATAGTCATGTGGATTTTAACAGTAGCTATCTTCAAAGAAATGATGGCACATAGTTTTTAAAACATGGAAGTCAAAGTAGTCCTTGACTTATGTCCTTTGATTCAGTGACTGTTCAAAGATACAGTGGTGCTGAAAAATATGGGTGTATGACCAGTCCTTGAAGTTTTGGCCATGGAATTTTAATGAAGCCTGGAATTTTAGGCTTCATTATTAACTTTTTAATAAAAATGATATTAGCATTTTAGCATGGCAGTCTATGCCTCTTTTTCTAACTTTAGGGAAACATGTTTTTCCTCTGAGCAAAAGCCACATGTTTTGATACTGCACCCCTCTCCTCATGTGTGGTCTGTGCTGAGCCTCTCAGGATTCTCCTGGCTCCCTCCTCCCCCCCACTGCGGGACCCCTACACTCTTTACCTGGGACTCCTACCAATTCCTACATGAGTCTTGGACATAAGAGGGCAACTGGAACTGCTGCAATTGTCATAAGCAATGCAGTCATGTGATGTCACGCTTTATGACCACCTTGCTCAGGTATCGTAATATTGGTCTCACTTGCCACTGTAAGCCAAGGGCTATCTGAAATTAATTTCAAAATTCTGGGAATTTTGAGCAATCCAGCAACAGGGAACCGAAAGCCACACTACACAACTGCCACTGCCTTGCTTTGAGGGTCAAATTCACTTTTCCCCTCCTTCATTTGGCTTGATGGCATCTGTGGATCAGTTTCTGGATTCTGGATGCCATGTTTCTACCAGTAAATTCTGATTAGGTTTCACCCCAGCAAAGAGGAAAAAAGGCATAGAATCCTAGATTGAAAGCAATTTAGGGTGCTGGGTCCAATCCCCTGCTTAGAACAGGAATTCAAATTAAAGCATTTCTAATTGTCTAGCCTCTGCTTGAACATATCCAATGAAGAGGAGTCCACCATTTCTTAAAATAACTGGTTCTGCTGTTGAACTTGAATTCAGAATGTCATGGGGTTCTTTGGGGCTCTGCTGAATCAAGATATGTTATGTCCACAGCATTCCTCCAATCTACTAAATTGCATTAGACAACACATGGTTTATTATTTAAAATGTTTATTAAAATATATTTTAATTATTGGCATATATATATAGTAACCAGTTGCTCTTGATTAATTCAAAATTTGATTTGCTAGGCAATGCAGGCTCAGACTGGGAGCAAACGTGTTGTGGACACCATCAAGACAGGGTATTTTCAAACTGATTCTTGTGAAACGTCTGACGAGCAGGGAAGTAAAACACATTAGAGGACATTTTCTGTTTACAATATTTCTATCCCACTTCCTATTTCTTAAAAGCTCTCAAGACAACTTGTAAAGCAACTATAATTACATCTATAAAACAGACATTAACAATATTTTTAGACATTCTGTACAAAGAGAAATTTTAAAAAGGCCATTTTCTTGTAACATCATTCTAAAGACTTCAACAATCTCTCCCCCAAAATCTCACACATTCTTGCATGAACTTTTGTGAGAAGTTATTTCATGAACAGTTCTTTGATTTTTTTAAAAAAAGGAGTTTTAAATCATTTTTATTTATGTTGACCCCCAAATATTATTTAGGATCAAAAGAAACAAGAGCTGCAAAAAAGCACAATTGTTCTCATTTTCTACTTGACTGGTTAATTTTCTAAGATCTTCACCAAAGTTTTAATAACGGTTCTGCTTGTAAAATCAGACACTAGACAAACACACACATGCACACCTACAAAATTAATTATCCTTTTTTTATCTGATGGCAGACTGGCCACAATTCCCTAATCAAGTTTTTGTTCTAACCACTTCAAAAAACACAATTTCTTTGCAAAGATCCTCACATTCTTGTTCTAATCCAATAAAATCTGCCTTTCAGAAGAAACATAATTTTTGTCCAACCTAAGATGATAATACTTTAATTTCAGGACCAGAAGTAAAAAGAGTGAGATAGTCTCTATACAGGCCAAGATTCATTGATAGTAATCCTTGACAAAATGTGAGAGAATCCATTTTGGATTTCATCCATGTTGCTTCCTTTTTAGATCCTGCCTTCTAAAGGATGGCTATATTCTAAAGGCTGCTTACACAACTACAGGATAAATATTGAAACAATTATCAGGAATTTTGATTAGATATGAATTTACCAGATTCCCCCCCCCCACAGTTCCTTAATTTTCTCTTCATTCTGGTTCAAACTACTTGTCCCACTGTCTGTGAAGACTC
>JANHZU010009006.1:281589-300519 GCA_032468055.1 Acrochordus granulatus | reverse complement strand
AAGCCAGGTGTGTAAATTTTTCCTACCTGGAGGGTATGAGAACATGGCAAGGCCCAAGTGGAGCTCAGAGAGAAGTTATAATCCCTGCTTGATTATCATGATACCAGAAGAAGAGCATCCTGTGGGCCACAAAATTCTGGCTTATAATTCTGGGCGGGGCTGGGCCCCCCGTGGGCTTTGGGGGTCCCAGTCTCTGTGCCCATTGAGGCTTCTCCTCTCTCCAATTTCCACCTTTCCTAGCTGAAAGGCATCTCTCTCCTAGTGAAATGCCTGCCTGCCTGCTAATTATTTGCGCATTGTGACATCAACCAAGAAAGCAAGGGATGGGCTCCTACACTGTTGGAGAGTAGAAGGGATCAGCAAAGGGGTACAAAGAGGGTATAAATAAGATGGGGGTGACTGAATGTCGCTCTCCACTAAGAGGGCTGTTCTTTGATGCCACAGTTAAAATATTTTTAGATGACGGAGTCTGGAAACTATCAGCATTTGTCTCAGATCTAAAGAGATGGCAGTGTGCCAAGCAAGGTCACTCTTCTACCCATTGAAAAAATGCAAGTGATCCCTTAAGGTAAACTTCCTCTTAGAGCTGCCAGACAATTCAGGCAATGTTATCACTGGAAAATAACAAAGCTAAAATAGATTTATGTGCTTTATAATCACAAAAAGTACATTGTGCAAAATGTCAAAAACACCACTTGTCATAAAAGCAGGTAGATATATTACTGCTGCCAAATGAACGAAGAGGCAATCTGCAGCACAGTTTTCTTGCATCATATTTGGGAATACATATCTCAGGAGAGGTTCTTATTGGAGCTTCAGATCCCTCTGGAACAAAGGTTAGCAACCTCTGGCCCACAGGCTGGATCTGGCCTGCCACCTAAAATCATCCACTCAAGAGAGAGTACAAATAGTCCTCACCTATTTACAGATAGTCCAACTACAGTTGAGCCAGGAATTCATTGTGGTTGTTAAACAGGTCACCGTGACTTGATTTTATGACTGTTTTACAGTGGTTGTAAAGCAAGCCACCATGGTCATTGTGAACCATGTGGTTGTAAAAGCAAACCACAGGGTTGGTAAGTAAATCCATTCTCTCAAATGGGCATATTTTTTTTGTTGGAAATCAGCAAAAACCATTGGATGATACAACCGGTCGTAAATGTGAGGCAATTGCCAAGTGCCCAAAATCATGTGACTCCAGAGTGGTGGTGGTGATGCAGCAGTTGTAACTTCTAAGCGGGGTTGTAATTAACATTTGGGAGGGTTGGTCATAACTTTGAATGGTCATGAAGCAACCGGTCATTAAATGAGGACTACCTGCAATGAAGACATAGCCATTGGCTCCTTTGTGGAGGAAGGTTGCTGACCCCTGTTCTAGAAACTCAAAAAACACTCAGGAGCTAACAGCAGAAGAGTCAAGGCTTGGCCAGATGAATTAACTGTACATTTATTGCCAATATTAGATGCCCTAATTACAAAAAAAGATGAGCTTCTGCAAAATCAAGCCATCAAGCTCTCTATTTATAACAGACCTATGGTTGAAATCATTTTTCTTCTGCCCTGACACAGTAACAGACTTTTCATTGCTGTTTCTTGGCCTTGGATGGGGTTTGGATAATGGTCCTGTCTGGCGCCAGCTCAAAGCTACATTGATACACCTCCTGCTGATGCAAAGATTGGCATCTTTCGAATGATTTTGGAAGAGGGATGGTGTTGGCGCCCTGCTAAGCTTTGACACCCAAAGCCAATGCCTGCTTAGTCTTAATCTAAAGCTGCTCCTGGCCATGATGGACCTCGAGCTCTTTTGCTTCCCGCTTCGCGGGCTTCAGACTTCACAGGTTTAAAGAGATTTAAATCCTGTGTCTAGATCATGTTTCTCAGCAACTTTAGATGAGTGGACTTCAACTCCCAGCATTCCCTCCATGCACTCATCAGACGAGTGACCAGCTTGTCACAGATGGCTCCAGCACCTTTCATGAGCTGGGATAGGTCTGCAGGCCATAGGCGATGCATTTCCAACAGGGCTGGTGCCATGGAGCATTCACAGGTAGTGGATCCTGAGCCCTTGAGAGAGCGATGCAGCTGTTCTAGCCCATGGACATCTTATTTTTTCTATATCTTTGGTGCTATGCTCTGTAATGATAATTAAGCATGTTCACAGGGATGTCTTGGCGGCGGCGGTGGCGGCAGCAGGTGCCACTGCTTGTTACTAGAACTTTTGGATTTGGGATGCTGTGGCATTTTCTTATGTACTGTGAAGCAAGAGATGTATAGAGGCGCTTCTCCACAAGACGATCTCATGGGCTCTTAGCAACATAAAGTGCTTTCACGGAACTGCAGCTAGCACGTTTTGATGCCTTTGCAGATTTTCTGGATGGGGAGATTTCATTTTTCTTTTTTGGAGAAAATAGGACCCATGATTATTCTTTAGACACCTCGTATAGGATAAGTGCATGGGATGACTAGAGGTGTGGTGGCCGAGCAGTTAAGATGCTGGGCTTGTCGGCTGGAAGGTCAGCAGCCCACGTTCAAGACCTGTGCGCCACATAACGGGGTGAGCTCCTGTTGTTTTCCCCCACTCCTGCCAACCTAGCAGCTGGAAAGCATGTAAAAACACAAGTAGATAATAGGTACCATCTCTGGTGGGAAGGTAACAGCATTCCATGTGCCTTGGGGCACAGTCACGCCGGCTCTATGACCACACAAGCGTCTTCAGACAACGCTGGCTCTTCGGCTGTGAAACAGAGGTGAGCGCCGCCCCCTAGAGTCGGCCATGACTGGCAGGGGAAACCTTTACCTATGGGATAAGCGTAGTACAGCAGCACTTTCCAGATGACTCCACTTCAGCTCCCAGAATTTCTAGCTCATTTGAAATTCTTCAGGTTGATTCATCTTGTCTGAAGGATGTTAGATGAAGTATAAGACTAGATTTTCCTCCCCTATGAGCCCTGCATTTCCCATAATTGTGTTAAGCATGATACTATTCTACCAACTCACCTGAGAAACGTGAAACCATTTATCTTATCCCTTGTCATCTCACCGGCTGGCATCAGAAGAGATGGAACATTGGGGTCCCTCTTACAGTTTGCTGTTTTTAGACTGCAAGCATGAAGGGGGTCTCCTTTTTTAAAGATATTTTTTCTAGCATTTAGAACATTTAGATGCTGAACAATTAAATAATAAAAAACACTACTAACCATAGAAATAATACAATAATACAAACAATAATCAGGAATTCTTCAGCTGCTGACATCAGGAGGCTCAGGTATAGATTAGTCCTCGACTTACAACTACAATTGGGATCATAATTTCTGCTGCTAAGCAAGGCAGTTGTTAAGTGAGTCACGCCTGATTTTATCTTTTGCTGTGGTTGTTAAGCAGATCACTGTAGTTGTTAAGTGAATCACGTGATTGTTAAGCAAATATGGTTTCCCCCTGGACTCTGCTTGTTGGAAGCCAACTGGGAAGGTTGCAAATGGTGATCACATGAACCCGGGATGTTGCAACTGTTGTAAATACATGCCGATTGCCAAGCGTTGGAATTTTGATTACGTGATTGTGAGGATGCTGCAACAGTCATAAGTGTGAGGAGCGGTTGTAAGTCACTTTTTTCAATGCTACTATAGTTTCAGTCACTAAATTAATGGTTGTTAAGTCAAGGATGACCTGTGTTATGCAGCAGAGCGTACGCAATCCAATCAAATGGAAAGCTATTTTATCGCTCGTTTTTTCTAATTAAATAAAAACTGTCCTGCTGGGTGCAGATGGACATTAACAGCTGGGCTTTATCGTATGTTTATTTTTCCTTGGATAAATAGCAAGTTACTACAACATTATGTTAAGATAATCTAAACTACTTTAAAAATGGAGGTATGGTTCTGTCTCCCAGGAATAGTTTAGATCAGGCATGTCCAATCTAGGCAACTTTAAGAGCAATTCTCGGAGCTGAAGTCCACACTTTACTTAAAGTTGCCAGGGTTAGACATGCCTGCTTCAGATAAAAAAACTTCCTACTCTCTTTTGTGAGAAATTTGACCTTCCGCCTTGGATAAAGCTTCCAAATGCAATTCCTGAGCAAGCAAGAGGATAATCAAGATCAGAATAGTAGTAACAGTCTCAGCCACAGCAGTAATAACAATAGCTTTATTGAGAAACCATCTCACAGAGAGAGGTGCCGAGTCCCTTCCAAAGGCTCAGTCGTCCCCAGCAAGTTAAATAAACATCATATAGAAACCCTGAGAAATTCAACCGCAGTCATGTCCTGAAGCAAATGCACCCTTCCAGAGTTCCAGACAGGATTTGATTAACTCCAAGGGCAGAGAAGAACTGACCAACCCTGTGGTAATTCCAGAGCAAGGACAAGAAAGTTCCCCCTTGAAATCTCTTGGAGTCATGCGGCAGTTGACATTGACAGGCTCCATCAGTTCTGTTCCTGATCATCCACATTCACTAGAATTAGAAAAAGTGGGTGCCGATTCTCTTCCAGAGAATCTGGAGTCTTTCCTAGCTTCTTGGTTTATGGCAATTTGGGCTCCAATAATTGTGAATGTCCTGCCTTCAATCCCAATTGATACCAGACAATTCATGGCTATCAACTCCCAAGCATCTGGTCAGTTAGAGGTACGTTGTTATTCTTTGCAAACAGAAACGGCTTCAGCAAAAATAGCAGGATCTGGAGGGGTTCTGTCTACGAACTGCCCAACACATCGCTCCAGTTTGAAAGCAGGGAAATAATGATGATATAAAACAGATGGGGGAACAGAGGAGGCCCCAGACCCGGTTCTCCTCTCCAAGCCCGTTCACCAGACAGATCCCAATGCTCTGCTGTTTTTTTCCCCCATCACCAGTCTCAAAATGCTAAAAGTTTTATCCCAGCCCAGAAACCACAGAAAGGGGTGACCTGAGTGAAGGAGGAGAGTGGGAAACAGTGATGGGAAGGCAATGCTGACATCTGGCAGCTGAGTTATTCCCTTCTAAGGGGAAGCACATATCCTGAGTGTTGTGTCCACCATCATCGGGTCAGTCCTGCATTTGCCAGACAATGAGGTGGCTCCGCTCTGCTCGACAGAGGCGTGGGTTCGGGTGTAGCAGGTCACCATAGTGCTTATCGGTGTTGTCTCCTGGATGTGGAGGAAAATAGTGGCCACTGAGAAGAGATCAGGTGCACCTCAAGCATACCCAAGGACTATCAAAGAACCACCAAGAACACATCCATCAACACTGACAGGGTAAGCTACTAGTATATAAACAGAGAGCAAACCCTACTTCCTTTTAGCATTGATGATGTTACCTAGTTGGGTAATGAAACATCTGCAAGAAAACAACCAAGCTCAGAGAGCAGCAAGAAACCCACAGTTCAGCTCTGAACTACAAATATTCTCTTCTATTGGTACCAAGAAGGTACCAATATTTGTTTATTGTCTTGTTTATTAAAAAAAAATCCTATTTCCTCCCCATATGTGTTACTTGTTGTATTAGAACAGCCCAGCATCTCTTGCCATTGGCCAGAATGGCAGGAGTTGAAACTGAGCCACTTCTGGAGCACTGGAGCTTCTCCAACCCTGCTTACCTATCCGGAGATTAATATATCCTTCCCCTCCACTTAGCACCAAGCTGCATGGTTTGTTTGGTTTCTCTTTCTGACTGTGCGAATCCCTGAGGTTTTCTGAAGCAGATGGCTCCACATATCCTAGAATAATGGAAAGCAGTCAGAGCTATATGTATCCCAAAGGCACCAAAATCGAAAAGATGATGATTTCCAAGCCTGGTTTGGGTAGGAAGGGCAGCCTTTGAGAGTTTGAATGCTGAGACTGAGATATTTATCTCTCTCTCTCACACACACGCACACACACATACAGACATATTCCTCCTCCTCCACTTAGAATCACACCTGGTGCTTAGAACAAATCTCTCTCAACAGAAGATATTTGGATTTCTTTTTTCTTTGAAAGGTCAGTCCACTGTGTTCATTCCCAAAAGCACCAAATTCTGCCCCAAACACATTACAAGTAGAAGAGGATGGATTTGACAGATTTCTGATCTTTGTTGCAGTTGTTGTCATATATAAGGTCAAAGTTACAATATATGACAACAGCAGCAAGGCTTTTCTATGTGCAGAGATGGAAAGGCTCACATATATCAACAGTGGAAGAAGGGAGGATGAAATTCATGGCAGAGATGGTGAAACTGACTGACTGAAGAAAAGACTTTATCTAGCTTTGTTTCTGGGCGCATGGCCTAATGCGTGTTGGCTGGAAGATCGGCAGCCTGAGTTCGAGACCCAGGCGCCACGTCATGGGGCAAGCTCAGTTATTCGGCCCAGCTCCTGCCAACCTAGCAGTTTGAAAGCATGCAAAATGCAAGTAGATAAATAGGTACTGCCTAATTCAGCGAGAAAAGTTACAGTGTTCCGTGCGTCCCAGCATATAGTCATGCCAGCCACACAACCACAGAAGTGTCTTTGTACAATGCTGGCTCTTCAGCTGTGAAACAGAGATGAGCATTGCCCCCTAGAGTTGGACATGATTGAAAGGGGAAACCTTTACCTTTTTTTTAACCTTTGTTCTACTTGAAAACCACTCTTGAATTTTTTTTGCTCGAAACTGAAATAAATCCTTGGGAATGGATGGCTAGAATTATTTACGACAATAGATATATTGTGTGCTACGGTTGAGTCTTGTTCAAGGGGTCATTGTATTTCATGCTTTTATCTGTACCAAACAAAATCAGAAGTTATTCTTTTCCACAGCTTTTTTCTTGTTTTGTCTTTATTCTTCAAATTTGCTTTTTCCTTCCCTCTTTCTTTTTCATTCTTTTTTCTTTGGCTTTTTAGTATTTTAGGCTTCTTTGAAATTTAATAAAGTTTTGGAGGAAAAAAGGAATGGTTTATAATCTAACTGTTTGATTAGACCAGTGTTTCTCAACCTTGATGACTTTTAAGATGTCATCAAGGACTTCAACTCCCAGAATTCTCTGGCCAGCATGTTGGCTAGATAATTCTGGGAACTGAAGTCCATACATCTTAAATTTGCCCTCTCTTTCCTGTTCACCTTTCTCCTTCACCCATTATTACTATTTCTTTTCCTGTTTATATGATCTATGGTAACTATATCTTTAAAACTGTCTTCTCACTGTATGATAGGCTAGATGGTCTTTTGGTCCATGACCAAATAAATAAATAACGTACCTACTTGCCTTGTATTTTAGACTTCTGGTTAACTTATTTTATTCTCCTGTGTATTTTAATGAGTTGCATTTTAAGCAATAAGGGGAGATAAAACTTAAACTGAAAATAAATTGTTTCGCCCTACTTCTTCTAATTGTTATTTAGGTTAGGTGTTTTATCGATTTTAGCTCTTTTAATGTTTTTGTTTAATTTGTGTTGTGAATAACCTAGGAAAAAACGCTAATGAAAGTAGTATATCAAAACTGTTTTGTAAATAAGGCCATTAAACATTATTAGCTAGAAAAAAAAATTGTTAGCTTGCACTTTCACAAGGCCACAGGGGAGGATGACCTTCCCTGCAAACTAATATGGAAATGCAGGCTCTTCACCATGAGGCAGGTTAGATTCTCCCCAAGCAGAAGGCAAAGAAAGGATAAAAGGCCTACAAATTAACGTATTTGGACTTTTTGGTTGCTTCTGGCAATTTGGCCATTTGTTATATATGTGGCCACAGATGCATCCAAAATAAACAAACCAAATAAGCAGTCCATAAAGATGCAAATTTAGAAAAGCTGCAGTTCAGGATCCTATTTTTTGCTGCCCCACCCATGAATCAGAATTATACAATGGTACAAAAGCATCTTCACTCTTTGCTAAGACTGATTAAAGACAGTCTGCTGCCATGCAAGGCAAGACATTATATTAGCCAGCCACTGAAGTTTCACTATGTTAAAGGTTCTGCATGATTTCAGGGGAGAGGGGCGGGGGGAGAGGGAGAGAGACGTTTGCTGATTTCAATTTAAAAATACATTAATCCAATCTCACCCACTTTGGCATTTTCTGCCTAGAGTTGGTCCCAAACTCTAAAAATTTCCAGCCAAAATGGTGAAATGAATGCCTTGTTTATCACAACCCTCATTTCCTTCTCTGTTGTTTCTTCCATGCTAGGAAAATCTGTAAATATGGCTGGGAAGAAACCTGTCATACTCAAGTGCTAATGGGTCATGCACCTAGATAGTCCTTCCTGGCCCTATCAAGAAATGGTTTTCCAATGTTTCCGGCAGACTACCTGGGACAGAGACAAAAAAACGGACAGCATCGCGGTGCCCATGGTAGCTGATCTGGGCTTGCTCCATAGCACAATAAGGGATGTCAGCAGAGGGAGAAGTCTTCAGGTTTTCAGTAAACTCTGCAGGGAAACAGGAAAAATCTTCTCAGAACTAACAGCGGCACTATGAATTTTCCCACAACCGCAGAGAGACACAATTTGCTTACCAGAGACAAAAGGCACAGATATAATGGTGCCACCGGATGTGCCAACCCACAGCCGCTTTCCAAAAGCACCAAGTGCTGAGATGTTCAAAGCTAAGTTAACACTGCTGGGCCCTGGAGGACGGGGAAGAAAAAGCAAGGGTGAGCTTGTATGTGTCTTTTCTCCAAGCCGAGCTTTGCAGAGATATTGAGATATACAAGATCTTCCCAAAGGTCATCATGACTGGGAATTCTGGAGGTTGTGCACGCCAATATGTGCACCAAGCTGGGGAAAGCCATTCTTTGTAACACGAGCATCATCATCATCATCACTGAAATGTACATGCCACTGGCCCCCAATGACTCTGTGCATCTCAAAGCAGAGCCTCTGTCTAGGGCAACACGTAATTTATGATAAGAATAGGATGAGGCAGTCTGTGTCTCTCCAAGTATTGCTAATTACAACTTCCATCCGCCCCGGCCAATTTGGGCCAGGGGAAGAGATGCTGGGAGTTGTCCTTCTGCAACACCTGAAGAACCTAATCCTGGTCCAAGAGTTCAGCCTACAACGGATGATCTGAGAAATGGAGTTCACAAAACTAAAGAGCTTTCTACAAAAATTCCTAATCCTTCTAACAACCTCCGGTCCCTGCGTATTCTTCCAGCCCTCAGAGCAGCTTGTAGAGAATGCCCTACCTTGCCCATTTCTTTCCACCCTCTGCTGAAGCGTTTCTCAACCTTGGCAACTTTAAGAGGGATGGACTGCCAGTCCATTCCCCAGCCAGCCAGAATTCTGGGAGTTGCAGTCCGCACCTCTTAAAGTTGCCAAGGTTGAGGAACACTGCTCTGGGGGATCCACAATGCCTCTTGGTGCCCTCTAGTTCCTGCCACTTACCAAACATGCGGCTGATGAAGGGCTCCAGCTCTATTTCCTGCAATGGCTGCCCTGTCTCCACATGGAGAAGACGTAGAGTGGTCTCCAGGCGGACTGTAACCCAGATGCCACTGCCAGCTGCTGCCATGTGTCTGACATGGCTTTCAGGGTGCGAAGTCACTTCAAAATACCTCTGCGAAAAGGAAAAGAAGTTGGTGGCAGGAAGCGAGATTCAAATGATAGGCACTGCTCGAAGAAGCAGGCCCAGAGGGTTTAGTTCTAACCAGAAGTTTTATTGATGCTCCAAGGTCACAAGAATTTCTCCAACTGCACTGGACTCCTGAGACAAGGCTAATGGTCCTCACGAGGGCTGGACCTTTGGCATTTGTGTGTGCGTGGAGACTCTGAACTGGTCCCCCTCTTCATCCCTGGCTCTGCCCTTTCTTCTCCCACAAGCACCCCAATTTTCTTTGGTGCGGGTGCAGGGAACCAATGGCCTGTTGACTAGGGCCTTTGTGTATGCCTGATACACCCCATGATCTCTTCTGAAATTCAGGCAAAACTGAATTTCTGGTGTACCATTTTACAGCAAAATGTCTTCCTCGAGCAGCGATAGCAAAGCTCTTGACATGCATATCAAAGGTGACATACCGTGACATTTTGGGTGACCTGCCAGTATTCATAAACAGCTGACAACAACTATTCTCAGAAGAATACCCCATTCTCAAGCAATTTTTGGAGGCTGCGGAGGCCACACAAGGATGAGGTGTGCTCTTGTGCAGCCTCTGGACTCTCTGGAGGTTATGAGAGAGGCCACGCTCTTGTGTGGCCTCCTGAGCTTCCAAACATCACACGAGAACGGGATGTGCTTTTGAATGTTTTTGGAGGCTGCCAAAGAGCATTCTCTGAAGTCGCTTCAAGGATGAAGGCCTCGTGCCACCCGGAGCAACCTCAGATAAGCCACAGGGGCCTCTCAACAGAAAGAGAACACCGCCTGGTGGTAACCAGCGCACAGCAGATCCTGGGGAACACTGAGCCACAGGGGCAACCACATCATTCCCCCAAGCTCGCGTGGCTTGGGGAATGGTGTGCGGTGGTCATGGTGGCACTAGGGCTGAAGTCAAGGCACAGGACTCTACTTCAGGCCCAGCCTCAGTTTGCCGCAGTGTTCAGGGTGGACTAGATGTGTCAACAGAGAATTGTTTCTTTTGCTTAGTGTGTGTGTGTGTGTGTGAGAGAGAGAGAGAGAGACCAGTAGAATCAAGTTAGACATTTTATGAATTTTTGACACACTGAGCCCAAAAGTTTCATCATCACTGTCCTAGTTTGTCCCCTGTGGCTGCAGGTCTACTTGTTTGTATTGTGCTTGACTCCACACGGTGGAGACATCACTACACAATGCAACAAGGGGCTTTTCTTTAGCCAGCCTGTCACACAACTGGATGCTGTTTGGGAGCTGAGAGAGATTGGCCTGATGCCATGCAGCTCTCAGAACTCCCCAATCCACTCCTCGTACAGTTGCCAAGATTGAAAAACACTGATTTAAATGATCCTTTTCAACTCCGGGACCCGATCTGGCTCACAACTGGCTAAGAGAACAACCGCACAAGCCTGAAGGAGAAATTTACATGTATTTTGCAGCAATGTTTATATGGATTGGGATGGGTTATTTGTCAATATTTGTCAACTTCTGAACTGTTTTTTCTGATGAGGAAAAAGGAAGACTTTCAAGCCGATTTAATTATAATTTTGTAGGGCATTATTATTAAAGAGGGATCTAAAAGATCAGGTTGAGAACAGATCATCCTGGAGGAAGTCGACACATGTACATCTAAGAGCTGACACTGACTTGATGGCATCCCTAATGATTCAGTTCCTAGCCAAGGATCTAAGAATCATCATGCCATTTCTGTAAAATGTTTCAGTTAGGGTGCTTGGGTTTTTTTTTGCAAAATTAGTGGTGCCAAGTCCATTAAGTTTAAATGTCTAAATATTTGGGGAATTCTTTGGCATTACACCAAGAATGCCAGTTACAATCAGTATGGCAACCAAATTTTTCCTGCCTTAATTTTAATTATTTTGTATTTTTGTTTTTGTCTATTATTTATTTATACATTAATATAATATTTTTTATTACATTTTACGTTTATTAAATAATTATTGATAATGTTTAACATTAATTAAACATTTATATTTTTAAAGTAAACCCAATTCTGATGTTAAATTATTTTGTTAATACTTTTGTACACATCTATACTTCTCTTCATTTAATTAGTTTAGCTTTTAAAAAAGTCTTTAGCTTAAAAAATTGCCCAGACCTGATCCACAATGATAGCTTTTGGTTGTTCATGGTATCAGGCAGATTTAGTATGGCATTTTCTTTACCTGTCCTATCACTGGCCTAATGACCTTTCAAAAGATTGGTCAACCTTTCCCAACCTGGGTATTCTTCCAGTATTGGAACAACTCTCATCATGCTCAGTCACTGATAACATACCTGGAGGGCATCAGGTTCTAGAAGGTTGTTTTGATCCTTCTTTCTCCAAGCTCTTGACCTTTACAGGTAGTCCTTGACTTACAACCCTTTGTTTAGCGACCATTCAAAGTTACAATAGCACTGAAAAAAGTGACTTAAAACCAGTCCTTGCACTTATGATCATTGCAGCATCTCATGGTTACATGATCAACATTGGCAAGCAGAATTTATTTATGACAGTTGCAGCATCCCGGAATCATGTGATCACTATTTGCAACCTTCCCAGCCAGTTTCTGACAAGCAAAGTCAATGGAGGAAGTGGGATCCACTTAAGAGCCATGTGATTCACTTTTCAACTGCAGTGATTCACTTAACAACTGTGGCAAAAAGGCCATAAAATTGGGCATAATCTGCTTAACATCCACCTTGCTTAGCAGTGGAATTCTGGTCTCAATTGTGGTCATAAGTTGAGGACCACTTGTATACGTGAGTTATATTACTGAAAAACTGATGTCAGCAACCCATGCCTTGTCTGCCTCAGGAGCTGGCAATTTGGAGGCTGCAACACCTCTAAACAGTACCCACCAAGTCCCAGTTTTTTAAAAAACGAAGTTAAAAAACTAAAAATGTCTGAAAACCCAAAGGAGAACATGAAATCTATTAAGAATTTAGATGCAATGGATTCCAGCCACCTGAATCTGTCCCAGTCCCAAATGACTCCTCCACTCTCCAACTTTTTGGTTTCCACAGCTTTCGATAATAGCCTCATGTTCCAACAGGCTCACCTGTGTGCGAGCGCTACGAGGATCTAGCACATAGATTCGATTTCCATAACCGCACCAGAGCCAATTAAGCACAGGGATGGTGCAACGAATGGAGCGCCGCGGCCTTCCCAGTTCAACCAGGCGTGGGGAGTGCAGATCCCAGTTTCGACCTAAGAGAAGACAAGTGTCAAGCCGCACACAGCTGGGCAAAATCGGGCAAGCAAGATCTACACAGACTTCAGGAAGGTATTTTTGATGCTAGTCTTTGGGTGACTACAAAATCTTAGAAACTTCAAGGATTTCCAACCCTCGCTTCCAATGAGCTGGTTAAGGCAGAATCTCCAAATGTTTCTTCCCAGATTTTTTGCTACCTGGGCTTCGCTGCTGCTTGCAAGGCAGGCTGCCAGTGGACTCACTTTCTACCTCTTAGGACAGATGTGTCCAACCTTGGCAACTTTAAGATGTGTGGACTTCAGTTCCCAGAATTCCTCAGCCAGCATACCTTTCTGTTATTTTCCTAGCCTTCGTACAATCTCTCTCGTCAAGAAAATAATGAGGTCTCAACCATGGGGGAAATGAGGAGGAAAGGAATCCGAGCAGCCAGACGTACCTGCGTTCCGATGGAATATAGCCAGAGACCCATCAGCAAGAGCAGCTACAACGCGGCCCTGGGTATGCCTGGAACAAGACCAGGCAGAACAACACAAAGTTATGTTTCAGTCCCACTAGAACGGGAAAATGGGCAGCTTCCTTCAGGGATACTCAGTGGGCTTTCTCAACTTCCAGCCATGTGGCAAAGGGTTGCGTACTCACACAATACAATGGACAGCCTCCTTCAAATATGCTTTGCCTTGGCAGCGTCGCCAGTCAGTTGCAGCACAATGAATATAGATACTGCAAAACAGAAAGAAATAGCAGAAGGAAGAGGAGAGACATTTCCAACATAATTACGACAACTCTGCCAACTCTGCCACTGGCACCATACCAGTTTCAGCTGGGACTCCTACCTCCCCATTCACCAGCTGTTCGCATTTGCCAGACAGCATCCAAGTCTCTGCTCTCACATTGCCTTTACGCTATTGGGGACATTCAGTGAACAGATAGTCCTTGATTTATGACCATTTGTTTCATTCGACAGTGCTGAAAAAAGTGACTTATGACTGGTCCTTGTACTTATGACTATAGTAGTATCCCCGTGGTCACGTGATCAAAATTTGGGCTTTTAGCAATTGGCATTATGTAAGATGGTTTCAGCAAATGATTGCCATTTGTGACCTTCTAACAGGCAAAGTCAATGAAGGAAGTCAAGATTCACATAACCACCACATGATTCGCTTAATGACTATGGCAAAAAAAGGTCATAGCATTTGCGTGATTCACTTAACAACCATATTTCTTAGCAGGGGAAGTTTCAGTCCCAATTGTGGTCGTAAGTCAAGGGCCACCTGTAAAAGCAAGATGAGCTTCATCTTCTCCCCAGGATGGCAGCTCCCTCCCTAGAATGGCAGGTAGAATTACAAACTGACATTAGTAACAAGAACAAATTGGTAGGAGGAGGGCAGGAAGAGACAGAGGCTGTCTGAAGCAGCTCAGCATCAGCTGACCATACAGGTATGGCATCTTACATCAGACACTTTCATCTCTTTTCCACTTTAGTCTCAATTACCAGCCTTCTTGGGTTCCAATCCAGACAGTAGGTTTTGTGCCAGCTGCCTCCATTTCCTTTGCTTCTTCATCACTGTTATATCTGCATGCCAAGGGGTCTTCATTGATCTCTGGCTCTACCACTGGGTTTTCATCAACAGGTGCTGTCAGGCCTATAGAAGTAGAGCGAAAGCAACATTAGGGAAGCAATGCATGCCTATCAGGAATCCACAATAAACTGGGATCTTATTTGGAAATCTCACAGCCGGTTTGAGACTCCTTCAAAGCAGCTTGGCCAGTGTTTTCCAACCTCAGCAATTTAAGATGGTGGACTTCAACTCCTAGGCCAGTCTTTCTTTCAGGGACATGTAGACATGTTTACATTTGAGAATAAATATAAAAAATCCACAAAGCATTGAACAATGAAAGAATCAATCTTGAAAATCTTGTTGGAAGACAGCCTTTGATTCCTTTTATCTTAGACCAAGCCCATGTGGCTGTCAACATGGATTAACAGCAGTTCTCCAGGTTTTCAGGATCCTTGGCTGAGCTAGAGTTTCCTTCAAAAGTAACTTAGATCAAGATCTGAAACCAGGATTTCTATTCCAAACTGATACTTCGAAGCCAAAATGACAAAAATGCACGTCAGTTCAATTATTGTGCCATGTAAATGAGTTGCAGATCACCCATAGATTGTGCCCAGTCTACCTTTGGCTGAGTTTGCATGACAGGTTCAACCAGGTCACCTAAAGACCAATTAACTCATTTGTACAGTACACCAATTTTATTTTAACTTTGGTTTGGCCATGGCTTAGCATGTTTTACAAACCCAATCCCCTTGGGTAGTTTTGATTCAATTAACTGGACGACAATCCAGAAAACAAGTTAGCCATGCCATGCAAACCTGGAGAGATCCTTCTTATGAAGACTGGCCACTCAAGGGATGTCTGCAACCCACATCAAATTTGGGAGTGGCAGTGAAAATAATATGTTGGTACCCATCGCATCCTTTAAATTCCCCACAAACCTTCCACAAATCAGGTTAATTTTTCCGTTAAATCCTATTCCCTGAACTCTTAATCAAAAAAATGGCTGAAAGTTTTGGCTTTATCTATCCAGGTGTCATCACCTCACAGGAAGTCTCTCACTCCTGGGTGCTTAAACCACAAAACTGGTCCTGTTCAAACTGCTGCTTAGGGCAGTTTTTCAAATCCCACCTTCCCTGTCCATTGTCTCACTGACCAGGAACACAAGCAATGGAGAGGACGTGAATTCCAGGCAGCACAAAATGTTCTAAGAGCTGATTAGTATTGGGGCCATTGAAGAGGGTCACTTCACTAGCAGAGTGGGTCCCAGCAACCACCCACAGCTGAGAACTGCCAGTGGAGCAGCAAGAGGAGTTATCCTGAAAGGAAATGAACAGAAGGATCAGAAAAAAAGCAGCATCCCCATCTTCAAGCCACCCATCACCTGCAGCTCCCAAATCTGAAATCTTAGGCAGGCTGGCAAGAAAACATAAATTGGAAAAGTATTTTTTTCTAACTGTCCAGCCTTCATTTGAGTTCTGTGTCACAACATGCACTTGCTCAGGTAAACAGGATAAATGTTTAAAGAGATAGTCCTCGATTGATGACCAGTCACTTACTGACTGTTTGAAGTTAAAACTGACCGGAAAAAGGAGATTTGTACCAGATTTGAAGTTGCTCCATAGTCACGTAACCAAACTTCAGGCGCTCAGCAACACAGCTGCATTTACAGCTATCTGCAGCATCCCATGGACACATAACCATGTTTTACAACGGTTTTCCTGAAAATGGGCAATTCTGGTTTTGGGCAAAATTGCACCCATAGCAAATCATTGGGATGCTTAACGCTGCCTTGTTTGCTTAATGACGACTGCAAAAATGTTGTAAAATCAGGTGGATCACATAACTGATCCATTTTATGACCATCACAGCATATAAGTGAAATGAGCAGGTTCCATTATGCTTATAACTGTATCACTTGAGAATAACTTTTCAAGGCCTGAATTGTGCAATCACAAGAATTTATACCATCCAATAATCGAATTGTAGGTGGGAAAGTAAAGGACAACCATTCTCCATATCTCATCTTTCCAGATATATTAAGAGGTCATCTCTCATCATTCCCATAATTCTTAGCCATGTGTTGGCTAAGGAAGTCTAGAAGTTGGGTTCCAACATACCCAGGACATTCAGGGAAGGCTGGATTCAATGGTTCAAGTGACTCTCAAACAGAAGGTCAGTATAGAGAAATCCTAAGCATGAAAGGGCCTGTGTTGTGCCAATCTGCAAGTTCTGAGGGCAGAACTCAGTCTTTACTTACAATCTGTGGTGTTTCTTGAGGCTGCAACCCAACAGATGCTGCGGCACACCAGAGCTGCAATACGAGAGAAGCAAACATGATCTTGACATCCTTTCATTCTTTTGCTAGGGTTGCTGCAGGATTTTCACCTGGCCTGCGCTCAAAAGTGTTTTGCTGCAGGAATTCCCAAATCAGATCATCCAAGAGGCACTTGAGAAATTAAAAGTTTCCTCTGAGCCTACAGAATACTGCTTGGAAGCTCTGATCCTCTGATTGCCTCCTTTCCACTCTACCTTGACTAGGGTTGCCATCCTCTGGAATCAGATGTGTTTGGCTCATCCACACCAGTTGTGGCACAGACACACCACAGATTGGCCTGCTCCTGATTTCCCTGCATTCGCTCTGGCTTCTCCGGTTTTACTCCTACAGTCTCTACCACAAATCTCTTTTATTTGTAGGCTACCGCAATGAATCACACTTGTTTTATTAGGATTTACTCAAGTTTGACTTCCCTTCTAATTTGGAAAAAAGAACAAAAAAAGCAGCCCTCAGCTGCTCAGGATTTGGAGACAGCCTGCTTCATCACCTTGGTACTGGGATCCTTTTGCTCCAGCATCTTCAGCTTCACAAGAACTGGTGTGTCAATAGTTCCCGAAGGTGAATCATGGCCCTGTAGTAAAATTTTAATGGGCAGAAATTCAGGTTTGACTGGGTTCCAGTTGGGGATAGAACCTTTTTTTACTGGGTGACAAAAAGTTAAAAAGTTAAGACACCATGCTACAACCACTCCCTGCCAATTACGGGCTAGTCCTCAACTTATGATCAATTGCTTAATGACGGTTCAAGGTTACAAGTGACGCGAAAAAGGGGACTTAAATCCTGGATCTGAAATTCTGATAATGGGACTCTCCCCTACAGTCGGCACATGACTGCACTTTGGGTGGTGGGCAACACAGCGCAGTTACTGCCATTTGCAGGGTCCTGCTGTCATTTAACTGCATTTTAAGCAAACTGTGCCATAGCAAACAATGGGTTTGCTTAAGAACTGTTGCATTTGCTTAACAACTGTGGATTCACTTAATGACCACTGCAAAAAAGGTCATAAAATGGCTTAACAACTGTAAGAGGCAGGGTTCGTTATGGTTGTAACTTGAGGACTACCTGTAATTCAGATAATCCAATGACATGGCTTTGTTTTCCACACAGATATCTGTGTTTTCCACACAGTTGTTTTATCAGGAATGATAAAATCATTCCTGAATGATAAAATGATAAATGATAAAACAATGAATAGAATGATAAAACAATGAATCACCATTGTTTTATCAGGAATGATAAAACACACATACAGTATAATAGTACTCTTCTCCCAAGTCTTTGACGCGGGTGATTGAAGCCCCCTTAAGTTTGGGTGGGTTGATTTTCTTTGTTCCCATTCAGCTTTGTCATTTTTGCTGTCTTTATTTTTTCATTTTTTTGTTTTCTTTTTTTAAAGCAACGTATAAACTGCAACTCCCAGAGTTGCTAGGAGTTGGGCGGCATGCACATTTAAATGATAACTAGACAATCTGTAATCTGCTTGAGTCATCCTTTCGAAGATATTTATTTCCCTGCCAAAATTCATCAAAAGCTGTGACAGAGCTTCAAATGTACTGCTTTCACTGGAAAACTTGGGTAGATTCAAAAATGTATCTGCCTTGAAAATAGCTCACGTTGAACTATTTAGCACAGCCAAACATCAGCATAGGAAATGTTTTATGATGTTCTCTATTATGTCATAAACTGTTTTATGATAATTTTTATGTCATAAAATGCTTTATAACATTTGACAAATTCAGTTCCATGGGAGTCATGGGTCCCAGATTTTGGATGCATTCTATAAGATAGTTAGCCCATTTGAGATACCTTGGTTCAAAAACTGTTGCCCTATCATACACTGTTTTGCCCAGTTAAAGTTTATGGGAACAAGGGTTTAGTAATACAGTGGTACCTCACAAGACGAGTAATTCACAAGACGAGAAACTTGCACGACGAGCAAAAAATTTAATCAAAATTATTCCGCTACACGAGCCGCGACTCACGAGATGAGAAAACTTCGTGCCATACCTTGCGCGTCATCAGTAAGCACACTCTATATTTCCCATTCAGGCAACCCCACGCGAGAGTTCTGCCAACACAGCACGTGCGCACGCGCGTTCTGCCAACTCTGCCACACACAGTTTACTCCATTCCCATATGGGCAGCAGTGCACGTGCGTTCTGCCTACACTGCCACATGGCGGCAGGTCAACATTCCTGATCGCAATGAGCACCGCGCGATGAGCTCACGTGGGAAATCTCACAACGGAGCTCTCTTCTTCTCTCGCTGCATAAACAGCGTAAATTAAGTGAAAGGCATTCAAGAGAGAGAACTCCGGAGACTTCAGACTCCC
>JANHZU010009006.1:207075-241936 GCA_032468055.1 Acrochordus granulatus | reverse complement strand
CCTGGAGTCTTCCCAAGCTCACACCCATCACACTGACTATGCTATCCATCCATCTCATCCTCTGCCGTCCCCTTCTCTCATCATCTTCAGAGCACACAAGCCCCCCAACCACAGCAAGGTGGTGCCTCACTGGGGGGCAAAATGAAATAAAGGGGGCATAACAGGGAGAGTGAGAGACGAGGACTTTGGGGTGAGCTGATCCTGTCCAGCACACTTTTAAAAAAACACGCCAAATCGCGGTGAAGTGGAAAATTCTGCAATTGTCTGTCATCTCTTATGCCGGGTATTGTTAAGCATGGCACTAAACCTGTGCACTGGAGGAGCAGTGGCGGAGGTTTTTGGCAATAGAGATCTCGATTAAGAGACTGAGCAGTCCAGAGCTGGATGGGAAAATGGGGAAGTTCAGGTTAGCCGCACCCTAGCCCAGAATCTCTCAGGATACATCTAGTAAGTTAGAAGTAAGTAAGCTAGCTTTAGTCTGGCAAGGTTCTGTCCATTAGGTGTAAGCAAATAAAGAACTGAACTCAACTGGATTTCGCTGTGTCTTCTCTTGACTTGGGCCTGACAAAACTTGCATTCAAAAGGAGTCGTAAAAACAGCTGATGGATACTGGAGGGCAGATTCCTGATAAAATTGGATCTGACAGGCACTAGGGGCTGAGAGAGGAGATCGATGGTATGGGGGAGAGCTGATGCTTCAGCTGCCAGGTCTTCAATCTCATGCCAGGTCTTCTAACAGCATTAGAGCACTGTTGCTCCTAGAATAGTAGCATAATTTTCTCAAATTTGAACATTTATGGGCTCTTCTCCCAAGCAGTTGCAAAACTGCAGTTGTTTCCTTTAAGGGCCAGTTGAAATTATTCAAGTCTATGCCCTAACTTAAGCATGGAAAATGCCAATGCTCAGCAGCGACCAGCCATCAAAACCCATTGCAGAGGCATCATTTAATCATTAAAAGCCATTGAGGAGCATCACTGTTGGATGATTGTCGGATTGATGCTCAGTGGTCATCAGCATGCAATCAAATAGAAGATGGACCATTTTTCTGCCTGTTTTCTGGTTATCTGAGTTCTATAATTCAAGGACTAAAGATGGTTAAAGATTGGTCACTTCATAATTCTGGATTGATTCAGCGGAGGCACCCAACAGCCTGGAGTAAAATCCCCACTGGTGTGTTCTGGAAAGGGTGGATGGGATTTCCTCTGTAGTAAAGGTCCCTGGCAGATGGTGCAAAAAAAAAAAAAGAAGAAGAGGAGGAGGATGGGATTAAAGGATGGGTTTATTTTACAGAGTTGATTTGCACTCACAGAAAAGCCAGTCACACTGCATCTAGCCTGGACACAGAACATTTGGTTCCCCTAAATTAATACGTTTTTAATAACTTCCTCCCCCTTCGAAAGTTTTCCTCCAAATGGGCTGCTTTATTTTGATCTGCTGTTCTCAGCCCTCTTTTCATGCCGCTACTCATGGTTTTACCAAAAACAGCCTAGGAGCAAAGATGGACATTTATCCTCTGTCTCAAGCTGGACGCCAACTTTCAGATTCCCAGCATCTTGTGGCTCCACTGTTCTTGGCACCCTGCAGCATGGAAGGGAATCTAATCAAGAGTTATTAAATGCAGATACAGCCTCCTTTCTCTTTCTCTTCATGTCAGACTCATAAAACACGGAGGTTCTTGTTTATTGGAAACTGAGGTCATGGCTGCAGAGCCCCTGGGGAAATGACAGGAGCCAGCAATGTCTTCCCAGCCGTGACTGACATGTCATACTCTGAAGGGACATCAGATCCATCCCCTTCAGTAACTACAGGTAGTCCTCGACTTGCGACCGTAATGGAGCCTGCCAATTATGATTGTAAGTTGTTATGGTTGTAAAGCAGGTCATCACATGACCAAAATGGTCTTTTTTGCGATAAAACAAATGCCACGGTCATTAAGCAAACACCACAATTGCCAAGCAAACCCATTATTTGCTATGGGACATTTTTATTAAAAACCAGAAGTAAATACCAGTTTTCAGCAAAAAAGTGGTAAATCGCGGTCATCCCATGGTCACATTAATGGCTGTCAGTGCAGGCTGATTGCCTAGTGCCCCTGACTGCAGCGGGGAGCAGCTGTCAGAACTTTGGAACTGGGCCAAAAGTATTTTGGGGGGGGAGCCCTTCATAACTCAAATGGTCGCGAAGTGACCAATCATAAGTTGAGGACTTATGATTATTATTAGTTTGAGCCTTTGCTCCAAGTAGTTAAGGATTACCAGTACCAAACCCCCTGCAGTCCCCAACAAACGTGGTGGAGGAACTAACATGGACTTTGGAGGGACCTGGTTTCTACATCTTGTTTAACTCCCGCAGAAAATAGTTTGCTGATGGCTTCTCAGCAGTCATATTATTTCCCTTCGCAGAAGGGGAAATATCGATTCACAAAGGGCATTTAGATTCAAATCCTCCCTGCCAGAATTACCCAAACATGGTTTATTCCATTAACCCAATCTGCAACGTTTGACCAACAGATTGACCCATATATTAACTACAAGGATTTTGGTTCACAAGGCACATTAGGCCAATATGCAGCTGTCTAGTTTACAGTTCCACACAGCGTGTAAACAGTTGTGTACTTTGCTTTTCTTTTTGTGGGCAATAGAATTGGAGGAGTCCTTCAACTCCAAACTTTGTAAATGCGCAAAGAGAATCAAGCCGTGCATAAGCCTTTTCAGCAATGCCTTTCCCCTTTTTTTAGAAGGGAAAAGCCAGCCTTTCCCCCCTTTTTTAGAAGGCTTTCGGGGTTGGCAGGGGCATCCATAGGGAAGAGGCTAAAAAATCAAGAGGATGGGCACGCTTGCAAAATCAAAGCTCCCCTCTCGGTTTGTTTTGCAACCCCATTGCAGATATTCCTGAGATGGGAGGATGATCACCCCCCACAAGAACGTTGATACTGTTGACCAATGTGGGATGGGTTGTTTATTCTGTCTTTTTTATTGTTTTAATAATATTTACTGGAGCAGAAATTCTGAGCTGTGTGGAATCTTTGGACTGGCGCAGCGTGGAAACCTGAGTGAATAAGGAAATACAATATCGTGCCTTGTAAGGCAATTACATTTATTTGATATCTGGCCAAATAAGCCACAGCAGTATGAAAACCATACCAAAGCAAGATTAATGCTCCCGAAACATTTCCTGTATAAGTAGATCATATAGAGTTGTTGGGTTTCTACCCATCTTCCCTCTAACAGCCCAAGAGGAATCTCTTCTTATTTTATTTGCCCAACAGTGACTCCTGAGTGAAGGCTGGACTGAAAACTGGGCTTACGTGGTCCAAAGTCACACAGAGAATTGGCTTGACCGTGGGGTCCCTCATAGGCATCTGCAGGGCATCAAGAAAGGGGTGACCGGTGAAAGAACACAAACCCTCTGACTTTCATCCTTCCATTTTTCCTCAAGTAGGACTCAAATAGAAATGTTGGGGTTTATGTGAGGTCACCGGTTTCAACACATTTCATCATCCAGTTTGAACGAGGTGTATAGGTAGACCTTAAATTACAACTGTAACTGAGCCCACAATTTTGGTCGTGACAGTCATTAAGCAGGCTACCAAATGACCGCATCCAAATTGATGACCTTTTTACGGCAGTTGTAAAACAAACACGGTGATGGTTAAGCAAACCCATTGTTCATTACGGGGCGATTTTGGCCAGAAACAAGAAAATGCCAGTTTCGGCACAAACAGAATAAATCACGATCATGTGACTGCGGGCTAAATGCAGGCTGGTTGCTGAATGCCCAAAATGCAGTCACATGAGTATAAGGTGGGGAGGACAGCCATTGGACCTTTGAATGCGGGTTGTAAGCAGCTTTTTCAAGGTCCATCATAGCTTTGAACAGTCACTAAGGACAGGTTGTAAGTCAAGGATTACCTATAGCTGCCTTTGCTCTAAGACCAACGCCTTAACTGCGCCAGCTTTTTGATCAACCTTAAAACTTTCCTAAGCTGATGATTTCTTGGTTGGTGCTCCCATCCTTCAGCATAGCCAGTAGTGACACCGCGACCCCAAAACTCAGGCAAGTAGAAAAATGAAGAGGAAGTGGGACTCATGAACCTGGGTTCTCTTTTATAAGGTTGCGCGAAACGTGTATTTTCTGGCCAGGCAATTGCTGTTGTCTTCTGCGCACTACTGGTCTTAGCCACTAGGGGGCGCCCGCTGCTTTTAGTGGGGCGGCGGTACGACAGCCGAATGGACCGAGACCGGCTGAATTAAATCGGGCATTTTCTTCTCCAACCTCTACTCCGAGTTTATTAGCAGAAGCATAGGAAGGATAAACACTGCTAACAACTGCATTTACTCCCATTGGTCAAGGAGAAGCCACAGTGTAAGACACCTCGCTTCCCACACTCATGAAAAACAGAACAGAAATGCAACTCATATTCTGGTTATTTGCATTTTTTCTTTTTGGAGTAATCTGGACATATTGCTAGATTAGGACTTGAAAACTCCAGATTTCCCAGCCATTTTCAAATATTATTGCTTTCCACAGGCAAATTCCTCTGCTTGAGTTGATAGCTTAGCTGCATTCCCCAACATCTGCTTAGTCTAATAGGTTAAAGATCTGGAAGATGCATTCAAACAACTTGCTCATTTTGCTTACCAGTAAACCTGGTTAGTTTTTCATGGATTCATGGGTTGCACAAATCTTGCCAATTTGTTTCTTAGATTTATGTTTGCCTTTCCTTCAGGAATTAAAGGTGAGATGCATAGTGCTCCCTTCCTCCTTATTTTCCCCAGATTCCTCCAGATTTTCTCTCCTTATTTTCCCCAGATTAGATCAGCCTAAAATAGGAATCAAAGTGGTTTATATAATAGTTTTATGGAAGAAAGACTGTCTGCAGGAAATCCAAGTTTGGACTACTGTAGCACATCTGGCCTGCAAAAATGCAGAAAACCACTAGATGACAGCAAAGTGTGGGTTTTCGGTATCGCTTTGCTGCCATCTTGTGGTTGATTGGATTGGTTTGGCAATCCAGATCTGCTTCCAGCAAAAGGAGCAACTTGGATCTGTTGCATTTTCCTTAGAGCTGCAGACAGATTGTACAACCACACACATACACACACACACAGAAAGAGTGCGCCCTCTCTCTTTTGGAACCAGCCATCAGACTTGAATTACTTTGATGTGGCAGCGTCAAATAAAACTTAGTTGCATATTCGAAGGACACCTTTGGCACTTGTCTTATGAGCTACAAAAAATTGGTCTCCCATACCACAAATCAGCTACACAATGAGTTATTTCTAAAGACTTCATACAGGGCATCGGATTGCCCCAAAAACCTGGCTGCTCAAATTTTTCCAAACCTGACCTTGAAACTTCCAAAGTTTGATATCCTGGTTATTTCCACAAGCAGTTATTTTGCTCTCGGTTTTCCACGTGAAGAAGGTAGAAATCTGTCTCACAAAAACGCTCATTTTTTATTTTGTCAACAAAAACATATTTTTTTAAAAAAAAATGCCATGATTTAGTATGGGAAACTGAGATTTGGGAAAGCGCTTTGGGCTGCTGGATTTCTCCCTGCTGATTATTTATTTATTTATACGTTTGGTGTTTTCTCTCTATGCTTTGGTTGCAAACCAGCCCATGATGGCTTATAATATATCTCCAACGTCATAAATCAAAGCGACAAGCATCAAATATGTTAGACCATCAGGATATATTATGTCATCTATAACTAATAACAATAAACAAGCAATAGAGTATTCCTAGTCACAGTAATAAAATCCTGGGCAGCATTCCTAGAAGGTCTGGCAAGGGTAGAAATTAGTTTTTCAAGTGTTCATAAATCAGGGAGGGAGTGGTCGAAATTTCTAAGGGTGGGAAACTTTTTCCTTCATAGTATCGCTCAAGCTGTTTTAAGATTCATACGTCAGGAGAAGAACCTTGAATTTAATCTGGAAATCTAAGGGAAACCAGAGCAGCTCAGCCACAACAGGTGTTACCTGTTCCCACTAGGAAGTCTGTTGTTGTTCAGTTGCGCAGTCGTGTCCGACTAGGAAATGCCCAGCAGAAATACGCCCCCTGAAAATGCTGACTTTCCTTATTTGCATTACACTGCATTAAATGTTGGATTCCGACATACTGCGCAGCGCAGTTCTCTTCATTTCTATTCTTAAATCAGTTCCGTTAAGTCGATCAGAGTTACTCGAACATAAATTAAGCTAGACGTTGCTTGATGTGTGATGAAGGTGGCAATCCTATCTCCACTAGCCAGTAATTAAATCCAATTGGACTTAATTCTGATTACGCAATTGTTTTATTCTGTATTTATTTATTAAATGTATACGCCGTCCATCTCACTATCAAGCTCCTCCGGGTGGCTTAATTCAATTATTAAATTCAGTTAGTTTGAATTCAGTTCCTAGGGCTGATGCATCGCTCTTCCTAGGTGGAGTAGGTTCAGATTGCGGCTGCCAGACTCCGTATCAGAGTACGCCTTCATCTGAGAAGGAAAAACTCTCTGAAAATAGGAAATGAGCTCCCTGCAGAACTCTCTCCTTCTTTCTGGCAAGACGTTTTGATCAGTTTCTACAGACGTCTGGGCGCCATCACAGAAGACTCTGCAGGACTGTCGTCCTCGCGCATGAGCTCGGCCCCAAGACGTAGCCCCGGAAGGAGAACAGTTTTCATCACGAAAAACGGATTCCCCATCCGATGGGATCTTCTGGATCCTCTCTTCATCAGGACTGGCCAAAGCGACATAAACGAGCGTGTGAGGTTTGAATTCTTCAGAACTCGTATCCGAAAGTTTTCAAGAACGCTGTTACGGGGGGAAGGATAAAAGTCCCCAAATTAGGTTGCCTGTTTCAACAATGAGGGGCAAATCTTAAGAGGGTGACTGTAGACTGAACGTCTGGGTTAATGGCAGATGTTCCATCAGGAAAGGAAAAGAAGATGGCTCTTGATCCCAGCTCTGAAAAAAGGGGCGCAAAAGCCACTGATCTTCGCTTTTGTTTTTGGCAAAGTGTACAATCCATGCTTTCCGAAGGTGCTGCACACCGGCGCTGGGAAGTCCACTGTCAACAACAGCCGTCCTCGGGCAGCCGAGCGTGGCCACCAAAATCTTGCCCGAATTCCGCTGATCTCTTGTGCCCAGTTTGCTTTTTTGTCCTGGCTGTATTGGCCTCACGCCCTCTGGCTGGGACGGGAGCTGTGCGGGAATCAGGAGGCTGCAGCCACAGAGACGGTTCTGAGCCCGGCACTCGGACGAGTCAGCCGTAAACGGGCACACAGAGATAAATAACCTTTACGTGCCCTTCAGAAGAGACAATCAAAAGGAAACAACAAAACCAACATACCTCCTCACCTCAATTCACACCCAGACAGGTAGAGATTAACACCAAGATTGAACATTAGACCAGCGGTCAAGAAGGAAACAATGCCCCAGTAAGGAGCTAATAACTGAAACAAACAAGCTAAAAATAAACAACAGCCTAACCGAGGGACCTCCGGGAACACTTCCCCAACACTGACAGGGCAAGCCACTAGTATATAAAGAGAGCAAACCTCACTCCCCTCTAGCACTGATGATGTTACCTCGTTGGGTAATGAAATGTCTGCAGGAAAACAGCCAAGCTCGGAGAGCAGCAAGGACTCCACAGAGGTTGTTTGGTCTGAAGTAACCACAGAACCAGCTAGGGCTCTCTAATTAGAGCGACAGTAAACAATGAACTCCCTATGTTCAGAAGTTCCCAATGAACTTCTGGGCATTGGCCCAGAAATGTGAGAAGAATACAAACAAACCATTATGGAGTTGGTGGTTACAGATGCCGCTCTAATGGAGGTGGGTACGGTGGGAGCTATTTGCTGAAGCGTCTTTGGTAGTGAGGCAGGGGTGTGGTTCAGCTTTGCATCTCTTAGCTGACATGGGTGACAAGCTGTTGCGTGGAATAGAAGCGTGTACAGGTTGTCCTCGACTTATGACTGATCACTTAGCGGCCATTTGAAATTATGGCATGTCTGTCTTGCGACTACTTATCACCCGGTTCCAAAGTTCCCCCTCAGAGTCACATGAGTGAACTTCAGATGTTTGGCAACACAGCAGCATTCACGGCCGTTTGCAGCATCCCATAGTCATATGACCGTGATTTAGGAGGCTTTTGCCGGAAACCAGCATTTATTTCTGTTTCTGGCAAAAAACACCCCATAGCGAACAATGAGTTTGCTTAATGACTGTGGTGTTTGCTTAACAGCCACAGCGTTCATTTTACAACTGCTGCAAAAAAGGTCATAAAATCGGGTCTGGTCATGTGATAACCCACTGACAACCATCATGACTTATGACCGTAACTGTGGGGCTTAATTACGGTTGTTACTTGAGGACTACCTGCATATGAACCAGAAAAGCTGCTGCAGGTATTGTACTATCTCTAGGATGTGACGGACAGCTTACCAGACTCATCAAACCAACTGATTGCTACCCATGCCTGACCATCTACATGGGGGCAAATGAAGAGGTGAAGCACTTCAGAAGATGAGAAGTGGCCACAAAGCCTCGATGGGAAGGTGGAGGGGCTGGAGGCACAAGTCAGGTTTTGATCCAAGCTTCTTGTTGATGGTCAGAAGAAAAGAAGGAAGAGCAAGATCCCCGAAATAAACAATGGACTGAGAAGATGATATTGTTGAGAAAGTTTCGGATCATGGTCCACGTCACCGGCATAGCAGATTCCCGGAAGAACGAACTGCATTTAACAAATACAGGAGAATATATTCCCTTTACAGGCTGCATCAGGAGCTCTTTAAATAAAGCCAGAAGGGGAAACAGGCAGCGAGTCACTGGAGAGATGCTTTAATTAAAGCATTTTAATTTTAAAGAAACGAGTCTGGGCATGGTGTCGGAGGAATTCCAGGAAGATCTTGTCAGTCTTCAATTTTTGACAGTAGGGAGACAAACCTGATGTTTCCTGTCCCCATTGCTGCTATTCCAATGTATATGAGCAACGAACAGGTGGCACCGGAAACCTGAACAAGGGAAATGCGTTGATAAGGAGCACAGAAACGTAACGAGCATTGTGTTCGGAACATGATTTATTCAAAAAGAACCGGCCCAAGAAAAAGAGGGGGAAAATTTGCCCGTGAAAGCCTTTGCAGAAATTCACGTCTCTGAATACGGTAGTTCCGTTGATAAGATGACGCTGCAGCCCAGCAGATTTGCAACTGGTTGAATGACCGCCTCCGAAGCATGCTCAGGAACGATTCTGCACATTCCCGGAGCAACCAGAACGTCATTCTCGGCCCAGAGCTGTTCAGTATCTTGATCAATGGTGGAATAGATGGAACGGCAGGGATGCTCATCCCATTTGCAGGCGACACCAAACTAGGGTAGTAGCCTACGCTGCTCTACGGCCAGAATAAAGATTTGATTTGATCGGACTGATTGATCAAATTTATATGCCACCGAAATCCGGAGACTCTCCGGATTAGTCAATACCTTAAAGGACAAAGTCATAATTGAGAGTTAGAGGATTTGGTTTGGGGAGACATGGCATGTTAGCAGTGCAGGTTAGAAGCTTGTCGGAGTAGAAGTGGAGTAAGGAGCGTGATGCAGCAGCTAAAAAGGCTAATGTGACTTTGGGCTGCATTAACAGAAGCGTTTGCTTCTGATTCCCGCGAGGTAGCAGCTTCACTCTGCTCAGTACTGGCCGTGAAATTGCATGTCCAATTTAGGGTACTGGACTGGGAGAAGCTGATGTGGATTCAGAGGAGAGCTAAGAGTATCCGATGTCTGGAAAGTACAAGAAATAGTTAAAAGGACTGAATATGTTCAGCTTGTGAACTGTGTAATGATAGCAGCTGACAAGCATCTGAAAGGCTTTTACTTGCAGGTGGGGGGTGGAGATGGGAGAGCAGAGCTGTCCTCGACGGAAGCTGAGAGAAGACTAAAGATCCAAAGCTGAAGTTAAAATACAGGCAGTCCTCGAGTTATGACCACAGTCGGGACCAGAATTTCCATTGCTAAACAGGCGGTTGTTACACGAATCACACCCAGTTTTATGACCTTTTTTTTGGCATGGTTGTTAAGCGAACCACTGCAGTTGTTAAGTGGACTGTTAAAATGAACCCGGCTTGCCCCATTGCCTTTGCTTGTCAAGAGCCAGCCGGCAAGGTCGCAAACGGTGATCGCGTCGCTCCGGGACTCTGCGGCCATCGTAAATACATGCCAGTTGCAAAGCACCCACGTTTGGAGGAGGATGCAACAGTTGTTAAATGCGGGGACTGGTCATAAGCCACGTTTTTCAGCGCCGTTGTAACTTGAAGGGTTGTTCGATGCATAGTTGTAAGTCAAGGAGTGCCTGTGTAAGGATTTAACCTGGGTTTAATAGGAAGTTTCCTAAAAGTGGCAGCCCCGAGAGCAAGGGGGAACCGTCTGGCTGGAGGTTCTCGAGCAGGAGCTCGACGGCCACCTGTCCTCTGTCACTGGGGGTCCCCGCGGCGAGCAAGGGCAAATAACACAGAAGTTCCCTCCAAGGAAGCATTCCTGCTTCTCTGAGTCTGGCATCGAGGCTGACCTTGGGGGGGAAATATGCGCGCCCTTCCAGAGGAGCCAACGCAGTGCTGGTTGGCTTGGGGGAAGGAGGCGCATCGGAGTCTCTCGGAGAGGAGAGCTCGGTGGTGTCGGTCGTGGCTCGGGAGGCCCCGGAGGGAGCCAGATCAGAGCTCTGTCTGAGGGAGGAAAGGCCGGCAGGGAGTCGGCCAGCAGTTGGCTCCGTTGCTTTCGCCACATGTAGGCCAACTCCCAAACCTCAGACTGGGCACATGTTCAGAGGGAGCGCAAGGAACGGAACAGCGGAGGCTTCGCTTGTCTGCTGGTGCGGGAGGTCTGGCTGGCTGGGTCCAAGGGAGGGGGAGCCCCGGGTGGAGAGGCAGGTTCGGAGGTGGCATCCGCCGACCTGGACCCCGACTCGCTCCCTGGAGGACCTGGAGGGGACGGAGGGGACTCCCTGGCTGTGTGAGCCACCAAACAGGAGTTGCCCTTTTTCTCCTTTTCTGACTCTCCCGGTTCTTCCTGTCCAGCCTTCGTTATTTATTTATACCTCGGCTGTATTATGTTCCTGAACGGTTCACAGCAGCAAGCGGATTTAATGCTCCTTCCTGCTCCTATTTTCCCCACACCGGCAACCTTGTGAGGTGGGTTGGGCTGATAAAGAGGCGCGGGCCCCGATGTCGCTGGAACTGACCGCCTCCTGGTGACCGGCCCGAGAACGAGGCTGAACTTGAAGAGTCTTCGGTTTCATTTCTCTTTTGAAATGTGATTTTTGCTGCTGCGTCTGTCGCAAGTTATTCAGTCAGGATCTTGAAGTTGTTGAGGGTGCTGCAGATTGAACGTCGCCTGTCCTCTGTTCTGTTGGTCCAGCACATAGGTGTGTGTGATACTGGTTTGGCACATGAGAAAGCTGGCCCATTCTCCTGTCCAAGCAGATTTCTCCCTCTCTTGGAACATACAAAGTGAACATGCAACATAAGGATACAAGGTGAAGCCATTGGCTGAGCCAGTTTTCCAGACCACAAATGGCAAACTGTGTGTGATGGGTGCTATGCTGTGAGCACTGATGATGTTACCTAGTTGGGTAATGAGACGTCTGCAAGAAAACAACCAAGCTCAGACAGCACCAAGGACTCACAGCTATACTTATGAACTATGTGCACGTGCCACTTCCATACTGGGAGTTGTGGGGTGATTTGGACGTTTCAGCCCTTCAAGGTAGACCAGATTAGGAAACCAAACTCACGAAGGCTAATAGTAGTTTTATTATAAAATTATAATAACAGAACGTTGCAAGTTTGAATGTGCTTCTCTCCCTTTGACCCCGTGAGAACTAGGGAGGGCCTCGCTGAGTTGTTTTCTCAGCTTACATTTCTGCCCGGGCTCAGGTTTCTTTTATCCGACTCTTGATTTGGTCGTGGTTCTTTCCACTGGCCCTCGTGGCCCTTCCTTCTGCCCATTACGGAACCAGGATTGCGAAATTCACCGTGGCTTCGCGGCACTTTCAGTCCTGCCGCACACAGAAGATGCATCTGAATGAGAGGAAGGGAAGAGAGGTAATGAGCGATCGCAGCCTTTGGTCAAGCATTGGCTGGGTTTTTCGCCAACCGGAGCCCCCCAAACTGGTCTTGGCAGCAAGAAGGGAGAAGAGCAGCTGTTCCTGCCCCCCGTCCGACCATGGGGCAACCGTGCCTGCAAGCCGGAAGAGAGCCACCCGGTCCAGTCCCGGCATCCAGTGAAGTCAGGCGGGGTGGAGGACAAACTCACAGAAACCTGGAACTGACGTTGGCTGCATCTGAACCAACCTCCCTCCTTCAGACGGAGGGAGGCGGCTCAGATTTTGGGCAGAAGGTCCGAGCGGGAGCTGCGATTTCAGGACCTCGTGAGACGAGATCGGCACGCGGGCTTGGGCCCGTTTCAGGGGACAAGCTTGTGGGCACAGATGACCTCCTTTCCTCCCCTCTTTGCAGACAGAAATTAATTCCTGTGGAGCCTCCTGTTTTGAAATCTTAAGCTGGCCGAATAGTTGCATTCGGCCCTGCGGAACATCAGCCGCAACGCAAGATGCCAACGGTTTGGATATTCCTGGGGTGCATTTGGCAGGGCTGTAACCTCGACTCCCCACTGCGAGACGTTCCCGCTCTTTGGAAAGGGAAGCTGTTTTTATAAAATAAAAAAGCTATTTGCTTTGTGTCATGAAGTGTTGTTGGTTTTTTTTAATTTGTCAGACTGGAAAGACTTTATGCCGAATGCCTCATCTTCCTGAAAGGAGGCGGGCGGAGAAGGGATCGCCACACGTACATATATGCACACACACATGCATGCACGTAAACAGATGAACTTCCCAACGTGGCTGCTTCAGCTCTGCCACCTGCTAGCAAATATGTTTTCCATCCCTCCGGGCAAAAAAAAATGACCCAGATTTGCTGGAGTAGCTCATCTGGCCCATGGACGCAGCAACCTCAAGAGTCTCACCGCCATGCCCAAGTGGTGACCCCGCCCCTGGCAATGCATCCCGGATTCTGCTGGAATGTCTAGACGCCGGTCCAGAGAACAGGCCAGCATTCCTTTGCACGGGATTCCCTGGAGCCAAACCAGACCGGCACTGAGGCCGTGGAACATGGCAGAAGGGATGTCAGCATTCATTTTATGTTGTTTTTCTCTCGGTGCTGGAAGAGTCCCTAAGGCTATTACTGAATAAAAGAAATGAACTCACATCCTTTGGGATTGGCTCGGGCATCATTTCTGGGCTGTGGCTTTCCTGAATTCTAGAACACAGAAAAAGCGGATGCCGCCGAGTCCTTAAAAGTCATAATGAACTGGAGAAAAATCACAAGATCCAAAGGTCTGCAACAGAAGGAGAAAGATTGCAAAGGGAACGTCAGCAGCAATAGGTGCTTCGGGCGCCATCCCAAAACAGCTGGCGCACCACTCGAACGCCATCGGCATCGACATTCACCATCACTCGGTTGCAGAGAGCAGCTTTACGTGGAGCAGCTCACGTCCTGTGATGACACCTTCAACGCCACGAGACCACAACGTCTGCCTGTTCCGGGTCCTTGGGCTGCAGGGATAAAAATGCCAAATCCAGTCGAAGCATCTGGCGGACTGTGCGACACAACGACTCATCACAAAAGCCACGGAGGACACAACAGTCGGCCTCTGTCCTGAAGAGCTGACCATCAAGTTGAACCCAGGAAAAATGGCAGAAGCGGAGAAAGAAGTGGTAATGGGATAAACAGGGGAAATGGAGTAGCCGGTTCTGTCATTCACAGCTGCTTAAGATCAGTTGCAAGTTTGGTCAGCACAAAGCCTGTGAAATAGGGTCCTGCGCCAAAGGAAGCGATGGGAGATTTCTCTTTTTCCAAAGCTGCAGGCCGGGAAAGACATAAGCGCTTAACTGAAAGAAGGATCGCGCAGAAAGGGCTTTCCCCCCAGCCGTGTATCATCCCAGGCCAAAGAACAAAATGCACATATGAGCAGCCTGGGAAAGGAAACCCGCTGGCCACGCCTTTCATGCTGGAGAGGAGCCTACATCAGGCATGCGGAAAACCATCCGTCGTGCCCGACCACGCAGAGGTCGCCAGCCTGGACAGGCAATTTTATCTGAAGGGCAGAGATGGAAGCAAAAGGTAAAGTCGTGGCCGAGTCATGGCCGACTCCAGGGGACGATGCTCATCTCTGCTCCATCGCTGAGGAGCCAGCGCTTGTCCGAAGACACTTCCTTGGCCATGTGGCCAGCAGATGTTCTATTCATTCTCCACACGCTAGGAAGGTGACCTCAGGGGTATTTTCTTCCGCTGTATTTTCAAGGGACACTTTCTCACGTGTGTTGCCTTAAATGTCCTGTCCCATTTGGGGTGACGTGCCTCAAGTTGGTCGCAAGCCAACCACGGCGCCACACTGGAGACAAGTACAGAGACAAGTATGCCCCTTCAACTCAGGAAATACCTACTCCAGTCCCTGATACTTTTAGAGCCCCCTTCTCAACGAATGTTATTATAATGTAATAGTTTTAGCAGTTTGTCTTGTAACTAGAAAGTTGCTGGTTCAAAGCCAGATTAATTTTAATTACTATTTTTCTCTCTCTGGGTTTCCTACTTTTCTCTGTGCTTTAAAAATAGCTCTATGGACTGTTTCACTGTTTTTCCAGAGTATTGACTTGATGTCTATAGCTGCCCATCTCCATATGGTTATCTAAGATATCTAAGATAGAAGAGTTTTACGCTCCGCTCCGACATACAGGTAGCCCACTCCCAACTCCCTGATTGCCCATATATACATACATAACAAATACACAGGCCCAGAAAACTCACCCATGATTGGCAGTTAGTTTCCCAGAAGAGAAAGACAGAAGAGCAAAGCACTACAGGGATTCTCCGATGGGAGGATACGGGAGCCTGCTTTCTGGACCAAATGCCTTACAAGCTGTTGCCAAAATACCCAATCCAGGTAGGGCTTTCTTAGAATCAAGAGGACGTGACCATGTTGGATTATCCAGAGATATAAAAGCAACAATGCAAGACAAAGTATTTTTGGGAAGTAGCTTCCCACGGAGGCCAGGTGATTTTAAATCTCCAAAATGTGAACAAGAAGGATCGGATGACATTAATATATACATTTCTGGAACTACACAGCCTTAAATACCGACGAAACACCTGCATCTGGACTTTATCTTTCGGCAAGAATGACAATCACATTTCCAGAGAACTTCATTCGGATTCTGCCCTATAAGCATAAGACATTTGGCACCCCGATATTAGGGGTTATCCAAGGCAAGCAGTTTTCGATCTCCACCAGCCTTTCATGCATGGACTGTGCTCTGTACATGGATTGGAGAGCAAATCCCATCATTTGCGGCCAGTTCTTATAGTTTAGCACATCTGGAGAGCTCTGAGTTGAGGAAGACCGAAGGGTGCAAGATCTGTGCAATTCGGTTCTCCTCAACCCAACGGCAGCAGCTTGTCTTCCTCACTCCGTCTGCTGGGCATACATACTTCCAGGCAGACCTCTGTACTCTAGACAGCTTCCCCTGTTGCACGGCTCTAACCGGGGCCCCTAAATGCAGCGCCCGAGCTAAGCTTCCAGTGAAGTGAGCCTTAGCTGAGAACCTGCACATGTTGTAACTTTCCCAGGGTCCTCAAACAGACCAAAAGTGGATCGGAGGCGAGGATGGAGATGTTTCCACTAGGGATTGTTTGTGCCCAGCTGTGTACTGAGATGGAGTGCATTGCACACGTGAGGCTGTACGCTTGTACGTGTGTACCTTTCCCTCCATGGGATACAAGATGCTCTCCTTCTGCTTTCCTCTCTGACCCCACAGGCCTCCCCTACGAAGCCACCCAAATCCCCCAAGCAGCTCCATAGCCAAACCGCACTAAAATCTGCCCCCCACGTCTAACTCCCTCCCATTTGCGTCACAGCAAGGTTGGACCTAGGCCTCGGTTAGCGGGGAAAGCAGACATTTGGTTATAAGGGTGTGAGCAAGGATTGGACTGGCTCCCTAGTGCTGATAGTCTAGATCAAGCAAGGAGGGAATGGGGGTTTAAAAGAGAAACTGTTCAACGTCTGCACATTTCTTTAATCCTCAGCTCCTCCGCTGCTGATTCAGCAAATTTTCCATGACCCAGGAATTCACTCCAGTTAAGAACAGTGTTCCTCTGTTGTGTGTGTTTGGATGGAGCTCAAGGCTAAAGCCAGGAGGGAAAGAAGAACAGGCTTTGCAAGGATCTCAATGGGTTGGCGTCGGGTGTTTGCGGATCAGGATCGAAAAACAGTGATCACGGCGAGAGGAGGATGAGATTTTGTAACTGGATGGAGAGCTGTGTAGACTTAGAATAAGAGGAAGAGGGGAGGTTTTCAGGCTGACATATAAAATGGAACTGAAGTCTAAGAAGGCTGGGCATCCCTTTCCCACAAATAACTTATTTTTAAAATGGTTTAAAAATAGGGTAATGGGAGCAGATGATTTTTTTATCCCCTTATTGAGTCTTCCCTAGTGGGTGGTCTTGAATTTGGGATAGATTTCTTTGGAGATAAATACAGCACAGTATATGGGTAACCCTCAACTTACAACCGGCCACTTAGTGACTGTTTTAAGTTCCCAGGGGGTTACTTATGACCTGGCTCCAAAGTTCTGACAGCCACCCCGCCATGGTCACGTGACTACATGCAACTGGCATGCATTTATGGCTGTTTGCAGCATACTGCAGTCACATGACTGCATTTGATGACGGCTTTGCTGAAAACTGGCACGTACTTCTGGTTTTTGGCAAAACCAGTCCATAGAAAACCATTGGTTCACTTAACAACCACAGTGTTTCCTTAACAATAGCTATAAAAAGGTTGTAAAACCATCACGACTTACAGCTATAATGGGCAGGCTCCGTTAAGGTCATAAGTCGAGGATTACCTGCAGAGAGCCAATTTTGGGTAGCGATTAAGGCAGCAAGCTAGAAATGAGGAGATGGTGAGTTTTAGTCCTGCACAAAACTAGCGGGGTGACCTTGTGCTCGTCACTCCCTCTCAGCCTTAGGAGCCTTTATTTTTTTTTCTTTCTCTAAGCTTCCTATTGTCCTTTGTGCTTTTTCTTTTCTTAAAAAAGCCAGGGCACTATTTCAATTATTTTTCTTCTCACCTAATAATAAATATATGGCAATTCAAGAGTTGGGGTGAAACCATACTACCAGGTATGATGATATACAGTACTGAGGGACTTTAAAAAAAAAGCACAGGGAAAAGAAGAAAGCAGGGGAAGGGAAGATAGTATTTTTAAAACATTCCCGCTAGTTTAAAACCAAACAGCTTTTTTATTTCCAAGACTACAATTATCACCATTGGGCTACTACAACATTCAAGATAAAAGGTCCCTCTAAAAATAATGGAAAATAGGATAACTATGAAGTTCTCCTCCCTGCAAAGTTGCCAATAAACGGATGGAATTAGCAAGAAACCGACTTTTATCTATTTCTGCTGAAATAACAATGGAAACAAGTATTTCTTCCTCTGTTGCAATTTGTCTGATTTCTCATTTCTTGGAAATTCCAAATTTCCCAATGGAACATGCTGGGACATGGTAAACCCTATTCTGGTGTCCCTGGTACTCTCTGAGCTTGGTTGGCTTGCAGTTGTTTCACTGATGATGTTACCTAGTTGGGTAATGAGACGTCAGCAAACAACCAATCTCAGAAAGCATCAAGGAGCCCACAGTTCAACCCTGAGCTGCAGATATTCTTTTCTATTGGGACCCTACATTTCCCAGGCTTGCTACACAAATTCTCTTCCTTGTGTTAACAGCAAAAAAGCATTTTTTGAGTCTTTGGATTTCGGCGGCATATAAATTTAATAAATAAAATTTTCTACTTCCAGCATAACATTGAATTTTTCTCAAAAACATGTGGATTGATTATCGGAGAAGAAAGGCCATAAGGAAAAAAGGAAGAGAATTCTGAAATTTGCCCTTATACAGGCGGGACAATGCTACGGCATCTATAGGTAGAAAAAAGAAGGTATTGGTGCACACACCTCACAGGTTTGCTACAGTAATATAATGGGAGGAAGAAATCCATTATCGAGGGCTCCTGCGGAGATGTTTGTTCGTTAGGCTTAATTCCTGGTGACTATATGAAGAAAAGCTGCCATTTGAATAATGGTAGATAATTATCATTGCATCCAACAGAATCTGATTTGGGTGCATTCGGAAAAGCTTTGGGACTGCCAAGTGTACATTAGAAAGCGGAATGTCCATTTCGGCATCTGCCTTCTAATTATAGAGGGGTTTCCTATGATTTGGAAAATGTCCTTTTATTATAGGTACTTTGGCACGACTTGATATCATCAGCTTGTGAAAACGCTGCAGTAAGTCACCGGGAGAGACCTTCAACGCGCTTTGGAAGGTGCAGAGCTCTGAGAACGGGGCTTCCCCTCCACCTGCACTTTTCTAGCCCTCCTTCGTCTCCCCACAACCCACCTACCTGTCTTGGATTGGCAGTCGCCTAGGATAGGCAACCATGCATGCGGGCTACTGCTGCTTGTGGTTTCGAATTGCCTGGCCAGTGCCCGGGAGTCATAACTCTGTGGCTGAATTCGTACTTCCCCCCTTCGCTCTCTTCCTAGTAATCCTGACGCGGCAGGACCCATCTAGGGGATGTTTAGACAGGAGCAAACATCTCCCGTCAGCGGCACACGTGGTAATCCGGGCATCTTGTGTCATTAAGGCAGTCATAGAAAAGGATTCTCACCAGAGCGGGAAAACAACCATGTAAACACACGCGCGGGGACACCCCACTCCAAGCATGTGCTCCTCGAGATCTTTCTACACAGCCACCCACTCCCGGACACTCACCCCTGCATCCAAGCAACAAATGCCACACAGGAAATGTGTTATAGAAGCACAGGAAAATACACAACCGCAGCCACGCACTCGCATGCTTACACCGAATGCAAGTAGCCTGCGCCCGCTCTCACACACTTGTGTCTTTCCAGAACTATCCCACACAACTCTTATGTCATGAAACAAATGCGCAGCCGTTACTCATTGCTGTGCTGGATCCAGATGTTTTCCCTCCAAACGGCACTTCTGCGTCCTGCCGCTTCTCTCTCTCTCTCTCTCTCGGGAACTCAGGGCGCATCTGAAAGAGCACTCCTGAAGCCCAGGAAATGCCACTGAGCCAACATGCCTCTTCACCCACCACGTGGAGGATAAAGCGCGAGGTTCAGTCCGAGCAGCATAGCGCAGCAGCAGTCAAATGCTCGCCAACGTTTGGGGTGCAGCGATCACCACCAAACAGCTGTACTTTTGGGCTTGCGGGGCAAGTGGGCCAACCCGCTTGCTCTCCCCAAGCCTTCACCCCTCTCCAGCCCTCTCGCTGCTCCCCCATTCAGAAACAGAGAGAGGTCCGGAGCTGAGAGGCGTTGCCCCGTCTCAGTGGCCTGTCGCTCACGCACTCCGTTTATGGCGACCCTTGATGGTCCTTAGATCTGGCAGGTAGAAGCTGGTAGATCTGGTCTTTATATCTGGCAGGTAGAAGCTGGTAGTCCACCAGACCACGTAAGGCTCAAGAAAGCTTCGGCTGCTCCCTCAACAGCTTCTCCAGAGGTTGCCCACAATTTCTGACATGTCCCGAGATAGACAAGGTCTGTTCCTGAATGGCTCAGGTGACAGGAGCCCATCAACTCTGCCTGCGCGTAGGAATTAAGGAGCATCGGTGGACCACTATGGGGGATGCAAGAGTGCGCGGATGAGAGAGTGGGCATCCCAGGATTATAGGCTGGATTGAGGAGGCCAGCAAACATCCGGGAAGAAGGCAACGGGAGGCCATGTCACGAACGTATTGGAGAGAAAGCTTCCAGGACATGCCCAGGCGGTCGTCAGGGCCGGCCGAAGCTGAGCTTCGGGGAATGGCATCCTTGCCTTTTTAAGGATTGCGGATCCACGGAAGGCCATCTTACCAGTTTTATTTAACCTTCTTAGTTATATTCCCACGTAAATTAGATTGAAGCACAGGCGATTTCTATTCTGGTCCTACCAGTCCTTTGTCCCAACCTGCCGTTTAATGGGCAACCCATGGCTTATATCAGGATACGTTGGCGGGCACAGCACATCTTGCACTGAAGCAACTGTGCGCTGTAGTATATTTTTGGGGAACGTGTGTAGGCCTACGGATATATCTACGTCCATGTTAGATATATCTAACATATATCCCATTCCTCACTAGCTCTACAGGTAGTCCTCGACTTACAACCATTCATTTAGTTACCATCTGAAGTCATGACAGCACTGGAAAAAGCGACTTACAAACATTCCCTGCATTTATGATAGTCACTGTGTCCCTGCAGTCATGTGATTGCGATCAGGGTGTAGGCAAGCGGCTTGTGTTTATAACGGTTGCAGCATCTAGGAGTTACATGATCACCATTTGTGACCTTCCCAGCCAACTGTTGACAAGCAAAGTCAATAGGGGAAACTGGATTTGCTTAATGACCATAGAGAAAAGGTCATAAAATCAGGCGTGGTCATGTGATGGCTCACTTAATGACAGCATTGCTTAGCAATGGAAGTCCTAGTTCAATTGCCGATGTACATCGAGGATTAGCTGTACTGAAAAATGTTAACCTGGGGAGCGTCTAAAAGATGTATTTATGGCAAAACAAAAAAATGATGCACATGAGGCCAGAAGTCTAAATATTGAAACTAGATGCCTTCTGCCCAATCTCCCCTATCTCAAAAAGTCTTGAGATGAGTTTCACCACATAAGAAAGCTTCACTTTCTTCCAGTAAATAAAGATTTTGTGAATGTCCACGTCCACCACAGAAATCATGTGCTGGCAAGTTTCCCATGGCCACCCTGTTGTGAGTATGCCCACCGCGTGCTCCTAAAATTCGAATATGCCTTCTCCCAGACCTTTACAAATATACCAAGTCATTGCCCAAATGAACTGGAGGATGCAACTACAGATAGTCCTTGACTTACAACCGTGACTATTCAAAGTTACAACAGCATTAAAAACGCGATTTGCAACTGGTCCTCACGCTTACAACTGTCACAGGGCTCCCATGATCAAAGTTCAGTCATTTGGCAGCCAGGCATGACATTCTGGTCCCAGTTGTGGTTGTAAGTCAATTGTAAGTCAAGGACTACTTATAGAGGCAGTAGAGAAGAAACGTTCCCTTAAGATGGGCTCTACTTACGTCCTTTGGGAATATGGGAATGTCTTCCAATTGAAATCCTCCAAGTTGCAAATGACTTGGAGCGCAGCGAATGCGTCAGCTGCACTGAGCTCAGTTGCTCAAGAAGACGCAACTCGCATCAAGAACAATGGACGAAAGGCAGCTGATGGGGAGACTCCATGGAGGTTTTGCTTCCCGTTGTTGAGGGAGGAACAATGGTTTATGAGGAGAGGCAACCCAGAGGTGGGAAAAATAATTTCTTCCGTGCCTTCTAAGCATCCCTAAGCATCCTTGCGAGCAGATATGGCTGGAGGTTGTCTGGGAGCTCCCAGGAGAGCGGCCCTCCCCTGGTCCACCCTCCGGGCGGGCGAGGATCGTCCGCGTTGGCCACGCTCGCCTGACAATCCTGGGAGTTGGAGCTCAGACATCTGGAAGGTGCCCAGGGTAGGGATGGCTGCCCCGAGAGCTCCCAGATGACCTCTGGCTGTATGCGCTCTGCGCAATTCGCAACTGCGAGGATTACAGTTCGTTCTTTCTGGGCACCCCTGCCTGGCACTGGAGCTTCGGCATCAGTAAGAACTTCCCTCTCCTTTCGAACCTCGAATGGCGCCCGCTTCGAGATTGCAACTTTTTTTCCGTTTGCCGATTGCTGCTTGATTCCGACTTCTGTTTTACGCCCTCCCGATTTGGGATTCGTTTTCATGAAACAAAGGGAGAATTCAACGCTATTGTCTTTTTTTCCTCTTTCCGAAAGGGTTGAAATTCTTTGTCAGCAGCCTCCCTGTTTCACGACTCCCGTGAATGAAAAAGGAAAGCTATTATGTCTCTTGAATCTGAAATTCTGACTTTCAAGTGGGTTTCAGAACGTGGACTCCCAGGGCTGGCTCTCTACCCAGCCGATAAAATGCCTTCCGAGTTCCCGTAGTAAATTATATCAATCCCCCCCCCCAAAAAAAGGGAACAATGAATTTCAAAAACATTCCCTCCATCTGGAAGGCCTGCAGCAGATTTTGAGAGACGGGAAGCCTCCAGACGTAGGGAAGGGGGGGGGAGAAGGAACAACACGCCCCCTACACACAGATCTCCTCCTGTTTTGAACTTGTGAATCTTTCCCCCCCTCCTCTGGGGTCTGTTTCTTTTTCTAGGGTTTGATATTTTCATAGTGAGTCCATTTCTCCCAAGTGGGGTCAAAGCCAGGGTGGGGGCAAATGACGCCAGGACCGAGACTCACTGCAGTCTTTTGCTGTGGCAGTGTCTGAGCAAAATGCAAACAACGAAACCAAGCCATAGGCTGACCACATCGACCTTTTGGCAAGCCAACCACACAGCACGTCAGCCGGGGAGGTTTTGCTCTCCTTCCCTGATATTCCAGCCTGGGGAGGGGGGTGCTCTCTCCACTTTGAATATCCCACCTCCCCACTCACCCCGCTGCCATCTGATCCTGATTAATAGCTCCCTTGCCCTTTCTGTGGCATGGCTCTGGCATCTCTTCCAAACGAGAAGAGGTAATCATCAAAAGTACACAATCAAAGGGATAACCTGGTCATATCTTTTGGGGAAATGGTTGTCCTATCATGCCCGCGATGTTGCAAACCCACACATGAGTAAACATCGAAGCAAAGGGAAAGTCACATCCGTTGGTCTCATAGCCGTATCATAATTGCGCCCAAAGGGAAAATTTGCTTGTAATAAGCCGTAGATGCTGAACTACGAATCCTAGCAACCTCTGCCAGCGTGGTCCCCAATAGGGTGTGTGTGTGTCATTTTGTACATTTGCCTTAGGGTGCCCATCCCTGCACTGATCTTTCATCTCCTTTCTTGTTATCCTGTTTCAACCATCAGCCTAGGAAATGCAATTGGAAGCTGGCTTATCTCAACAAATCATGGTTAAAATTACCCTCCAGCTTGCAACCCTGACCAGCTGTGGTTGGACTCCTCATAAAATTCTGAGACGTCCAGAGTAGAAACTTCAGTCCTGCCTTTCCTTTCGCAGCTTGCTATGTCAACATCATTTCTACATTTTTGTCCTCAGTGACCCAGGAATCAGGAGTGGGAGGGAGTTTTCTGAAACACTGAAATAACAAAGACTATATTTCAATCCAATAATCTTCCAGCTCTGATGCTTTCCGATTATTGCCTTCTATTTGGGATGGGCTCTGGCCATGGTTAATAAAAAACAGCAGCATATGGTTTCTTCCATTGGGTGACTTTCTTGAAGGAGATCACACGACCTCTCAGACCTGTTGCGGCTCATCCTTATTACATTAAATGAAGCTTTCGCAATGTGAAATATCGTCGTAATGGAGCACATGATGCAAAGGGAAATGGACGAGGCATTTCCTGATGACAGAGGGGTTCCTGGGATGTGTTAAAAGGCAGCAGGAGCTCACACGCACAGTTCTTCACATGCTTATCTTGCAAAGTGCTTACGCAGAGGAACATTTCCCAGAGCTCTCAAACTCCCCATCCAAGACGCCCACAATAAACTTCCAGAGTTTCATAGACAGGTACAGTGCTCTCAGAGGGAAGGAAGAGGAGGAAAAAAACACACATATTAACGCGGCTTAGCAATCAGCAAATATATGGCAGGGAAGTGTCAGTGCTTCACGTGTGGCACTGCACAGCATCTCACCTTTGGAAGAAAGAAATTTGCTGAGATGCCACGTGATTGCAGTTGTTATTGGCAGTGTTTCTTCCATCTGCCAGGGGTATTTAATGCACATTGGAGGGGGATCTTCTACGCATCAAATAAAACGTGGAACCACAGCTCTTTGCCACATCTTCTAATCACCCCATATGCAACTGGGCAAGATGATCCAGGAAGAAAAACTCTGCAGACTTGCGTAAGGTACCCTCAATGCCCATCTGGGGTAAATACAGAATCTTGGAATCTATATGGACGTTTCCCACTCTCATTCATAACAAGTCCATTAAAGTGGAATTTCATTTCATATATTGAAATGTTTTTTTCCCAGATTTCTCCTCACCTGGGTTGAGTTGCCGTTTGTTAGAGAAGCTGCCAACAGAGTCACCTGCGACCTCTTTCCTTTCCTAGCCTTGCCTCTGTCTCTCAAAGGCTGGAGCAGAGTGCCACACACATATGAGCAGATCAGATTATGCCATGTGAAAATTCTGCCCAAGGAGGAAAAACCTCAACCACAGAGCAGCAACGAAGCAAAGAACCACACAGATCGTACTTGGTGCAAGCGAAGATTCATACATTCCTGTCCCATGGCTACCCACTCCTCCAATTCTGCCCAGAAAAAGAGATGTGCAGCCAACCAAATCCCATGAAGGAAAGCATACACAACATTATTGAAATCCACAAGACAGCCCGGTTTTTCAGAGTTGCACGAAACATGCTATCCTCTGCATTTTGCCACCCAACAGAAGGCAGCATTACGATATGTCTGCAAGATCACTCTCATGTTAAGACTTCAGCTTGTAACTAAATTTTGCTGGTTTTTGGTTCCATGGTGCAAATCAGTCATTCCTGATTTCAATGGGAACTAAATGCAATTAACGTAAGTGGGACCCAAACCAGTACAGGATAAATTTAACCTCGTATTATGTCCTGGCCTGCTTTGCATGGTTGCTATTGAGATTGCATTGAAGTTATATCGCCTAAGCCTTTCTGAATGCCTAGAGCATCACGTATTTTTTAAAATACATGTGTAGCACATTTGTCTGCAACAGAGTAATATATCTTATAGATAAAGTTTATACTGAGAACATTGTTTAATGCACTGACACATTTAAATACTAGCAATCTTTCTATCATTTCCAAAAGAAGCTCAGGCACTGGTTTTGCCAAGCCTCAAAGAACAGAGAGATCTTACAGCGAGAGTTAATAGGCTTTTCCATGTTACAAAGAAATATCAGCACAAACTGCTGAACTTCAATAACATGCTTTTTGCCATGATGCTGAAAGCAGGAGATGCCACCTTCCTCTGGGTGAGATTTGCAGTGTTTCCACGAATCCAGGCTCAATGAGCATTGAAAACAATATTGGGGTGCCTTTCTCTTTCAAAAGTATGTCACACTATTTGGTTCTCTCCCTTCAGAAAAGGAGACCTCACCAAGGAGTGGTTGGTTGACTTAATTGATATGCATGATGTTTCACATTTAAAGTTTAGCATTTTAATATTTTAATGTGGCTCTTTTGATGACATTTGAGCTGTTTTGATTTTAATTCATTTTGTTGGCACAGCTGCTGCCGCCTGTAACTTTGATCTCCTTGTTCAGTGAAAAAGTAAGGGATGAATGAGAAAAATAAACAATGTGATGAATAATTAAAAAACTTGCAATAACTAAATATAATTTGCCCTTTTTGTGCATTTTCTCTTTGTGCAATTTTATGAACTCCCCCCTTGCAGTATGAAGTGGAATTTCCTAAGGAGAGCAACACCACCACAGTGAAAATTCATCTTTACTTTGACATGTAGTTCTAGGAACCAGAAGTGGTTTAATTTCTCTTTGTGCTTTTTTATTATCCTTCTCATCAGCTTTTCAGATAGCAGAAGTGGAGCCCCTGCTGATAGGAAAAGCTTTATTATCTTTTACTCACAATATAAAGTTCTTCTTAGCTCACCATACTTATAAAATGTTGGAATCGGTAGTAACATTTGCCCTGCGAGCTTTGGGTCAAAGACAAAAAAAGAAGAATTTAACTCAAGTGCCAATTGCTGGGACAGACAGCAAACCAGCTCACAAGTCATAAACAATATTAATACAAAATATTTGATTTAAAAACATTATTAATTTTATAATATGATCTATGACATTTTATCTCTTGCCTTCCTGCTGGGCTTGACATTTTTCAAACAATGGCATGTCCATAAATTGGATGATAATTATTTATAGCCAGTGCGATGTAGTGATTAAGAGGGTAAAGGAGATTCAGGCTTAGGGAGATTCAGGTTCTAATCTATCCCTTGCCAGGAAAGTTTACTGGGTGACGTTGGGCCAGTGACTCTCGCACCGCTCAGCTACTTCACCAGGTTGCTCCTGTGTGCAAAAATGAGAGGAAGGGACATTACATATACACCACAGAGTTCATGGTAGAAAGGCAAGACTCACAAATAAATACATAATTTCTGTATTAGCTTCTTCACATTTTGCAAGATTGCAGTTCACAAGCGATCCATTTTGAGAGCTTTATCTTGCCAGACTCTAGTAAGTATATTGTCTGTATAAGTGTTTATATATTACCCTACTTCTAAAGATTCAGGACAATTTATTTTGCAGCACAAGTAAAAGACTACTACTTGGGAAATAACAAAACCATCCCAAAAAGGACAGCCAAGCTCTGCCATCCCACCAGAAGTTCAACAGAACAAAATAGTTTTTACTGCCTGGCAGTCACTCGTAGCGAATTGGCCAGTGAATAAAATTAATAAATAAAATAATAAAAATAAACCCATTGCAGGGGGAAGCTGTTTCATAAGAAGGTAACTACTGTCGGTTGTCAATTAATCAGTTCAATCAATCAATTAAGTTTATTGTGGTCATAGACCAATGCAAGCAAAGTGCTCTATGAATGATCACATTTATGGTTGTTTGCAGCATCCCACAGTCACATGGCCACATTTTACGATGGCACTTGAGTTTTGGTAAAACTACACCAAAGCAAACAATGGGTTCATTTAACTACAGCATTCACTTAACAACCACACTTCACACTTACAACTGCCATGTTTGCTTAACAATTGCCACAAAAAATCTTAAAATCATTTTATGATCATTACAACTTATGATTGTAATAGACAGGCTCCATTATGGTTGTAACTCTTGGACTACTTGAATACAATGGATAGTTGGCCATGGATGCTGATTCAATGTTCCCTGCTATGATCTCGCACAAAATGTTTGAGTTCACACAGCCTTTGGGACATGCTTGGAGTGCCCTGAGAAATGCATGCAGTATGACAATGTGTGTACAAATCATATTATGGTTTAATGGGACGGTCAGATTCACCAACATTTTAAGACATCACGTGCTGTGTTTGGTTTGAAGCCAGTCTGGTCTGTAAATCATGGTTTTACGTTGCATATATTGTGTGAAAAGAGACAAAATGCTGGGGGTTCGGGTATAGTGAATCCTCATAGGCCTACACGTGCTCAGCAGCCACTGAACCTGCTATCTCCAACCTTACTTACGCACCATTTTCCATTTTTGTGCATCTTTCTTTCAGTTGCTTACTTTGAAGTAACTCCTAATTGCATTCATTCATGAAATGAAGAACAAGATATTAGGAGGGGGCCCATTTAAAAGTCACCTGTTCATATAACAAGCTGAGATGAAAATACCAATGGAAAAACAATCACGTCTGGTTCCCAAAATGTGCGCTTATTGGGCATCACAACAAAAAATCCTACACCTGAATATGTTAAGGCTCCCAATTTCTACATTTGCACAGTTAAGTGGCAACATACAGAGAACTACTTTTGCAAGCGACTCGGGCCAATGCTGTAGGGCCATTTTACAAAGTCTCTCAAAGTATTTGGTTAATCTGTGGGAGAGGGGAAAGGATGCCCATGCATATGACCTTTGCCGGGCCCTTCTCCTGGCTGGGAGGAATAGATCTGTTCCCACCTTCCCAATCTGGGCATCCTATTTTGATACTCCATGGGTCGTGTACAGTTTGAAAAGCCTCCATGGGCTGCAAGTCAAAAGTAGAGAGAGAAGGTTTCCCTCATCTCCTCGGAGTCAAATATTTATCTATCCGGCTTGTGTGTTTTTTGGCACTTATCTGGATCCTTGATATTTTATTCCAGATTTTGCTATTATATCTTTTTTACTCATAAGCTGCTCTCAATCCAGCATGCTCTTCAGAAGGCATAAGATGGCCATGGCATAAGGCAGCAGTTCTCAGTGTGGTTTGGGACCTTTACAGGGGACTCCACAAAGTCCCATAAATAAATATTTTAAAATGGCTCGGTTTTAATTTCTATCATTTTAAATATCGATGGATATAACCCACATAAACCAAAACTCTTTGAGATCCTCATTTTTAAAAATGTAAAGGAGCCCTGAGACTAAAATGTTTAAGAACTGCTAGCTTAAGGCATGCCATTGCCGACACAGTTTCAAGATCAGCTTTTTGCTCATGAGGACTAGAATTTTTTTCTTTTTTTAAAGTAAAGCTAGAGTTCTTGGGAAGTTGAATTATGTTCCATTCTGGGCTTTTTTCCCATAATCTAGTTAGACATAATCCTAACCATGCTAAGGCTATTTAGAGGGTAGCTTGAAACAATGCAATGAATATGTTTTAGAAATCATACAGATAATCAAAACAGATCCTTTATTATGGTACATGACCAGATATTGTTCAATTCAGCAACAATATTACAGGAGGGAAAAGAGAATGGTACATATAAATAACATGTTCACATCAAATTTTGGAAAGATGCAAAGAACCAGCAAAAAGGCTTCTGAGCATCAACAGATTCCACCCCCCAGCAATTTACAACCTGTGTCATTTCCTCCACATTTTTCTCCAATTTTCTAAAATTATACAACTGAAATTCCATGACAGTCCACCAAGAACAGCTGTGTTTGACTTCCCATCAATTGTTTGTAGGAAACAAAATAAAACTACTGTATACTGGATGTGAAAAGAGAACTCGCAAACTCTGCAGAACGTTGGGGCAGGAATTGGACTGGAAATTCCATTTTCACTTCCTTTGGTGCCTTATCTGCAGCAATCACAAATTATAGCCACTGAAATATTGCCGGCCTTTACTTGCAAGCACCAACGAGCAATTGTTTTCCATTCTTTAGATTCTAGAATTGGGGGCCAGAATTCTTGATTGTACGGTACAGCATTGTTTTTCAGGCTTGGCAACTTTTAGGATGTGTGGACTTCAACCCCCAGAATTCCCCAGCTGGCTGAAGTCCATGCATCTTCAGCTTGGCAAAGGTGAAAAATACTGGTCTAGATAAACATCCACATCAAAGAATGCCAATTTATTGATTTCTCAGCAGTTTTGCCTTCTAGAAATATCTTCTCTTTCAATATTGTCCAGTGGTCAGACAAAGGAGATGCAGTGGGCCTCAGGATGTCCTGGAGCTTGAACTGAGAATAACCTAGCCCTACTATTAAAGAAAGTGTTCAGTGCTACAAAGAACCATGTTTTGTCTAACCTACTGACTTTCCAGCTGCACTTTGCAAATGTGGATTCCTATATTCATTTGTTAAGTCCAATTTCCTATCTGCAAATGTGGAAAGGTTCAAAGCATTATTCCTTAGGTCCTGTTCTCTTGATACAAGTTCTATTTTTCCAAAGACAAATGATCAACCAAGAAACAGACCCCATCCACTCACTCTCCCCCATCTTCCCCTGGGGATGGGCTACCTCTCTCTCCCTGACTTTGCAAATGGATCCTATCAGCAAACCAAATCTCAATCCCTTCTAGTCATTTCTACAATGCCCATAAAAAAGCCACCTGCCTTGATTTTTCCTTCCTCATATAAACAGTGTGTTGCTTTCCTAAGCAGCATCCCACAAATGAAATTGATGCCATAACTTTGAAACCCTTTATATTCACCAGCACACAAAAGTTGAGATTGCCCAGAAGAAGTCATAAAAGCAGTATAATCAAGGGATTATTAAACATATTTTCAAAGGAAAATAATGTCAGGAAGATGAGCTGAGCAGGCCTCATGGGCTCCTCATGGAGGTCTGGCCCACATCTTTGTATTATAGCTGAGGATTTCACTTGAATTGGGTTTAGCTGTGTTTCAGATTCAATAGCTTGTCTTGTAGAGGAGCACTTCTTGGTTGCCTTATGTTTATTTACAAGATCATGGAAAAGGCCATTCCAAATATGGGTTTTAAAAAATAAAAAAATATCAATGCATGTTGGGATACAAGTTGAAGAAAATGCTAACTCTCTCTCCCAAACATAAAAGTAGGCAAGCCCATGACTGATCAGATTTGTCTCAAATGCCCCTAAGCGTGACACTTGCTCAGGTGGGCGGCCCACTGATGTTAAAGTTCCAAATGCATACATGCTTACACATATCTTCGCACCACTTCCCTGCACACACACCTTGGCCTGGAGCTGTGTTTATGCCTGACTCACAGTGGGGGAAACTCCATGTCTGGGTCCCACCCAGCCGAAGGACAGAGAGCTTTCCAGTGGATTGACAGATACTGTCTACCTGAAAAATCGGTGGTGCTGGGAAGATTTGAGAAAGAAAGAAAGAACAAAGGTGTTTGTGTTTATTTCCTTGTTTGCACAAAAAGACATCAAAATGTCTTTTGATTTTAAGATACACATGCCCAGAAAGTTTGATATTAGTGCCAATTTCTCAGCCTCCAAAATGTGACAAAGAAGAATGTTTTGAATTCCCCAACTTCTTGGCTAATTCTGTACAAATATTTGGTGTAAATGGTAGAATTTGCCCCATTGCAAAGGAATTTCCCTTTATGAGTCTTTATAAACTTCCCAATTCATCTTGTCCCCAATAGAAGTCAACTGGTTTGATCTTGACATCATCAATTGACCTTCAAGGGTCTACTGGAAGTAGGTAGCCATGGAAAGGAATGTTGGCTAAGGCAGAGTTCCATTCCCACCAGAAGACACTTAAGGGAAGCTACTCAGGACATTCACGAGCCCCATACCTTGTGGTTACAGTGGACTCAGACAGTACTTCCGTTTACAATACAGTGCTGACGTGAGCTATGATTTTAATTCCTTGGCCAGGATTCTGGATTTCCAAACTGTTTGTTTTGTAAATTCTAGCAGAGCAGTTGGTCACTCCACTGACATTTTCAAGGAGCTGAATTTGGGGGCAGCCCCTTAAAAGCCCAGATTGCATCAATTCCTTTCCTTGGTTTTCCTGCAAGAGACAAAGTTTGCTTGTTTAAAACATTCTGGCTCTGCAGCTTTCCTGAACTTGGCACTGTTGCAGAAAAGTTGGGATTGTAAATTTCTAGAATTTACAGCCTCCAGCCATACTAGCTTGGCATTCTGGAAATGGCAGATCCAGCATAGCTGAAAGTAAACAGGGTTGGGAAAAGTTGAACTGAAAAACAGAGGTGCCTAGTCCTGTGTTCCCCAGCCGTGGCAACTTTAAGATGTGTGGATTTCATCTCACAGAATTCTTCACCCAGCATTAAGTCCACTTATCTTAAAGTTGTCAGGGTTGATGCTCCTTGTTCACCTCTGACTTTTTTTCTTCTGAGGCTATACTTTTCACTGCAGAATTTACCCTGGTAGTTAAGAATTTTACAGGAAGATTAGGATCCTTGTTGGAGAGGGGGCAATTGCCTCTGGACTCTCACAGGCATACCAAGTATTGAATGTTTCAGAATTTGAAATGATAAAATAGATCATACAATCCACTCAAGGCAATAAAAATACATAATTCCTTCTCTCTGGCAGCCAATGTGGTGAAATTGTTCAATGAGGAGTAAGGAGGCTCAAATTCAAGTCCATCTCTCGGCACAGAAGTTCAGGGGGAATGTTGCATCAGTCTCTCTCTCAGACCAAACCTCACCCTTTACCAGAATACTATAATCTTTTGAACCTTAAAGGCCAGCCACTATCTTCAAAGGCATTTAGACTTAATGCTTTGGGAGCCACCAATAGAGGCACTTCCAGACTTGGAGAAATCAGCCAGATTTCTATCCAGCATGATTCTCTATAGAGATCCAGGATCAGAAACTCTTTTCAACTTGAGAACTGCATTTGTTCATGCATAACTTTCTTGGACTTCTGTGCCAAATCTGCTATGGGCTAATCTATGGGGGCAAAAGTTGGACTTTGAAAAAATGGGATCAGAACAGCATTGTTGCTTTTGGATTTTGGTCTTGGAGAAGACTCCTGAGAATATTATGGGTAGCTAAGGAAGCAAACAGATGGGTCCTAGAACAGATCAATCCAGAGTTTTCCAGTGAGGCACAAATGACCAGCTTAAATTGTCATGATCAAGTTATGCAAAGACTAGCTCTCTATAGAGAGAAGTCCACACCGCTGGGAAAGATAGAAGGAGGATGACCAGCAAGGTGGATACAGTTAGAGAGGCAATGAGTATATTGTTCGAAGATCTGAAGGGCCAGATTTGGGAAATATCGTCATGGGAAAATCTATTGTAATTGCTAGTGTCAACACCAATTTCTTAGCACGTTATCCACCCACCCCGCCATGGCTCAAACGTTCTTTCTTTTATTCTCCAACTCTTTCTCCTCTTTTCTATGCAATAATGGACCTTAGGCAAAATAATTCTCCCTTTTGCACTGATGAGACCTTCCCTACATGGCTTATTGTGATGTGGAACAAAATGGACAATCCCAGGTCAGATCTACCGATTTCAGGAAGCTGCATGAATGATTTATAGAATGTTTCTTAGATTGCTCTCTATGGAAATGGGAAATGTGGATGCCTACTCAGGATGGTAAAAGTCATAAAGGAAGGAACTCTAAACAATTCCAGAAAAAGTTGTCAGTGCTCTGAGTTTGGTTGTTTGGTGACAGATATTTATGAAGTTGCAGTACTTAGAGATGTATAATGAAACAAAGCAAACAACCAATCTCAGAGAGCAACAAAAACGCCACAGTTCAGCCGTGAGCTACAGATGTTCTTTTCAGCAGAAATTCCAAAAGGATATTTCCAAAATGGACAAATAGATTTTCAAATGCCAAATGCAATTTGGTACAACTTCTTGGCCCTTGAACATTCAAAACTTTTCTACTATTAATTTACATATTAATGGAATCTGAGCTGGCAGGAACTGCCTGGAAAAGAGAACCTGGAATGACATTTGGGAGTTCAATTACAATGTCAATCCAGTTGCAGCTCTTGGGAAAACTGGTCAGATTCTGTACTTGGAACTGAGGAAGAAGACTAAAAATACAGTAACACAATGATGTCTAATGCAGAACCAGAATGACGCTGCACTTGGAGTTTTGTGTATGTTTTTATAGAAAGTAAAGATAAACCTAACAGAGGCATAAAAATTCATGCACAGCATCCGTAACAAGGAAAGAGAGAAGTTTTCCTCCTCCTTCACAGTGTCAGAACTCAAGGATATCTACTGATGGAAATTCAGGACCAACAGAATGAAATATGTACTTTTTTTTACACAGCACATTGTTACACTGTCAAATTCATTGCCGGCATTTGTGATGATGGCAGCCAACTTGGATGGTTTTCAAAGGGTGCCTGGCAGATTCCTATCAATGACTCCTCGTATCGATGGCTGTTTATTATTTCTTGAATCACAGGCATTTGGCTTTAAATTCTGGTTGCTGGGAAGGAAGAGTAGCAGGAGGTTCTAATGGAAGAAAACGTCTGTGGCTCAGGGTTGAACTGAGGAGTCCTTGGTGCTCTCTGAGCTTGGACGTACATTTTATTCATGCTTAGGGCAGGGGCAGATATAGATGGGGTAGCTAGGGGAAAAATGGCTTTAACCATCCAGGAAACTTCTTGAAAACAGGGGATGGAAGGTAGATTTTAGAAACTGCAGGAGTCATGAGGGTTGGAAACAGCAACTTTACTCGGGGCACAACTACACAGGAGTCTGTCATATGTCGCCAGGGTGGCACTTTATTTCAATATGGAATATCCCCGTTTTTCCCATTTGACATGTTGGGACTGCAACTCCCAGAATTCCCAGATACTTGAGCCCAGTTGGGAGAATACTGGGAATTGTAGTGCCCGGCACATTGGAAGGAGGACAGGTTAGAAATGTCTGCCATTGATTAGGGCAACAGAGGGTCAGCCAGTTCCTCTGTTGAGCATGACTCCATTTAACTGCCCCGTGCGGGGCTTGAGTATTGACCTCACTTGGTCCCTCAACTCCCCACCGCTCTGGGGCTCACTTGTGGGGGCTTTCATCTTTCATCCTGCTGCGCACCTGCCCTTCCCCACCACCTCCCTGGCACAGATACATCTGACCCAAGTTTTCCATTGCTTTCCCGGTTGTTATGGGGAACAGAGTGTTTACGAAGCCCGGGTTGACACAGGCCCTATTCATGGCCCCAGAGCTACCTCCAAGGACCTGGTGCTTTTAATCTCTTTCCTTTGAAGGCCGTCGGGGAGCAGTTTTCTTTTCTGGTGAGCTGTGACTGCGTCCAACAGGAGGCACTGCAGCCAGGCTCCCCCATCTTCTCCCGCCAAGCTCTGGCTTAAAAAGGGGTGTTAAAATCTTTCTTATTTCATGCCATCGCACCAAACTTTCAAGCTGATGACAGACCTGCTTTTTGCTGGGTGTTGAGGTGTTAAAACTGCTTGGAGTTGTTTTACACACAGAAACACAGACATGCGCACACTTTATGCCTTTTTTTTTTCTTTCAGGGTTCAGTTTTAAAAACAGGGCAGGCATTTGCTGGGTTCAGACTGTCTTTACCTGGGATAGGAAATGTACACCTACAGGTAGTCCTTGAGTTACAACCGCAATTGGGACCAGAGGTTCTGTTCTTATAGTGAGTTGTGCATGATTTTACCACCTTTTTTGCCATGATTGTTAAGCAAATCACTGCAGTTGTTACACAAATTAAGCAAATTCAGCTTCCCCATTGACTTTGCTTGTCGGAAGCTGTCTGGGAAGATTTCAAATTGCAATCACGTGACCCCAGGTCTCTGCAACCTTTGTAAATAAATACTGGTTGCCAAGTGCCTGAATTTTGATCACATGACCTTGGGGATACTGTGATGGT